>PVIJ01015736.1:0-35269 GCA_004024925.1 Scalopus aquaticus
TGTTGAGCATTTTTTCATGTATCTGTTGGCCATTTGCTTTTCTTCTTTGGAGAAGTGCCTTTTGAGCTCTTCTGCCCATTTTTTGACTGGATTATTGGCTTTGTTTTTGTTGAGTTGTGTGAGTTCCTTGTAAATTTTTGTTATCAGTCCTTTATCAGATGTATTGTGTGCAAAAATCTTTTCCCAGTTGGTAGGGTGTCTGTTAGTTTTGGTTAATGTCTCTTTTGCTCTACAGAAGCTTTTTATTTTGATGTAATCCCATCTGTTTATCTTGTCTTTCACTTCCTTCGCTTTGAGGGATGAGACAAGAAAGAAATTACTGGATAGCTGCAGTGCATGATATATAAAGTGAAAACAGGCTTGAGGTTTAACTCAATGTGTGATGTATATATCACCTTGCATAAGTTGATATTCTAAGCTAATGTAAAATGTTTTGTTAACAAGTGTTTGGTAACTATCTGACAAAAACTTGTTTAAAGTTTATCTATGAATAATATCATGGAGGAGTCTTAATGATTGTTAATAACGAAAAGACTGTCAAAGGAACCCAATCCTCCTCCAAAGTCTTTTCATTGCCCACATTCAAGTTCCTTATAAATTCCCCTGGTTTCATTTTATGCCTTAAGCGTTTTCATGACTTGATTCTATTTCAAATATAGGCTGCATCATAAACATTTTCATCTGTTATTTTCCTGAAATATAAATATGGTGTTGTTATTCAAGAATCTTTTGTTTCCATTTATTCACAAAATTTACAAATGTAAATTCATATTCAAGTGTTTCTCAATGTACATTAAATTCAACTTAATGTTTCTTTTTCATTAAGATAAAATTGGGGCCTCCCTGGTGGCGCAGCAGTTGAACGCTGCACTGTGGAGCTGTCAGCAGCTCGCAATACGAGTTAAAAGCCCAGCCAGGGAGAATCCCACACGGTGCAGCAGACCTCTCCTGCCTCACCCACTGCTCCCCTCAGCAGTGTACTTCTGATCTGCCTGTTCTGCTCCCCACTCTGTCTCTGGTGAATCCTCTCACTGCCCCACGCCTCTGGCCTCTACCCCAGCTTGTATGTATAAATAAATAAATCTTTTAAAAAAAAGATAAAATTGGTTCGCAAAATTATACGTGATACAGAGGATCTCACCCAGTGGCACTCATATTCCTCCACCCACTGGCACTCATAGTCCTCCACGATAGTACATTGTTTGATTACATCTAACTGAAAAACAGCAAAAGAAATTCTTATTGGTGAAAAGATACCCTATTGAATAGGAAAAATATTTTCATACTATGTAACTAAGAAGGGACTTATATCCAAAATCTTCAAAGAATGCATACAACTCTAAAAAAAAAATCAAAGAGAAACAAAGAGGACACATGTCCAAAGAAGACATAAGCAAAGGTTCATCAGATATATGGAACTATTCCCCTATTACTCATCAACAGGAAAAGGCAAAAGTCTCTACATATTGTTCTCAAGTCTCACCCTCTCACTTTGGAAACCACAATTACACATTCAGATTTCTAGGGTTTTTATTAATTTGATTTTGTTTTATTCCTTCTAACTTATTTGACCTAGTTTTATCAATTCCAAGTTCATCCAGGGTGTCACAAAGGCAAGAGTTCGTCTTGCCTTTTTTATACCTGACTAATTTCAATTGTGAATAGATAAGTATTTTTTGTAGATTTATTTATTTATGCATACAAGAGCTGGGATGTAGGCCAGAGGTGTGGGAGGGAGAGAGTATTCACCAGAAAGAGTGGGGAGCAGAATAGGTGGATTGACAGAAAAACACTGCTAAGAAGAGCAGCGGGTGAGACAAGAGAGGTCTGCTGTGTCATGTGGGTTAGCTCCCTGGCCAGGGATCCAACTTGTGCTGCAGTGGCTGCCAATAGCTTCATAGTGCTGAGACTTGATCCTTTGCCCCACCAGCGAGGACCCTGAATAGATATGTATATGTAGATGGTGATAAGATATAGATGATGAATAAGGTATTGAGTCACATATAGGTGTACATGATATAGATATAGATATGGATATGAATATAGCCAAGCCTTTTATCTAGCTTATGTAAGTTGATTTCCTAACTTTGTTGTATTGTGTTGAAATGAACATGAGTGCATATATCCCTTCAAACTAGTGTTTTTCACTTCATTGAGTAGATATTTAAAACTGTAATTGACAGATCATATGATAGATCTACTTTTAATATTTTGAGAAATACTGCATTGTTTTCTATAGGAAATGGAGCAGTCTACAGTCACACCAACAATGCACATGGCTTCATTTTTATTCACATCCTCAACAACAGTTGCTGTTTCTTGTCTTTTTAATATGAACTGTTCTCACAGGAATGAGATGGTATTTCACTGTGGTTTTGATTTGCCTCTTCCTGTTGATGAGTAATAGGGGAATAGTTCCATTTATCTGGATGACCCTTTGTTTTTGTCTTCTTTGGACATGTGTTCTTTTCGTTCTTTGATTTTTTTGTAGCGTTGTATGCATTCTTTGAAGATTTTGGATATAATTCCCTTCTTGATTGTACAGTATGAAAATATTTCTACTCTTCAGTAGGGTATCTTTTCACTAAAAGAGTTTCTTTTGCTGTTTTTAGTTAGATGCAATCAAACAAATATATATATTCTTTTTTATTCTTGCTATAGAGATGAATACACAAAGACATCACTGAAACCAATGTCATAAAGTGTTTTGCCTAAGTTATCTGCTATGTAACTTATGATTTTAGGACTAATATACAAGTCCTTAACTGATTTTTGATTTAATGTTTGTGTATAGTGTGAGGGAGTACTCTAGATTCATTTTTCTGTATGTGGCTATGCAGTTTTCCCAGTACCATTTTTTGAAGAGATTTCCCATTCTCAGGTGTATACTCTTAGATTCTTTGTCATAGTCTAACTGTCCATGTAACTGTGGGTATATCTCTGGACTTCAATTCTAATGAATGATTGTGTGTACATTTTTATTCCTGAGCCATATTGCTTTGATTATTATAGCTTCTTGGTATAGACTGAAGTGTGGACTGTGAAGCCACTGTTGCTTTTAGTCAGAATTTTTTTCATAATTCAAGGTCATTTGTGGTTACATATAAATTTCAATATTTGTTTTATTTCTTTAAAGAGCACAGTTGAAAATTTGCTGAGAATTGCATAGAATCTATATATTGCTTTAGATAAGATCGTCATCAAAAAAATGTTAATTCTTCCAATCTACGAGCAGGGAACACCTTTCTAATTCTTTATGTTTTCTATTTCTTTGAATAATAGCTTTTAGTTTTCACTGTACAGGTTCTTCACTGCTTTTTAAAAATTCACTCTAGCTATTTAATTATTTTTTATTTGAGTTAATGGGGATAATTGCTTGATTATTTTTACATCTCACTCATAGTTTGCATATGAGAACACAACTGATTTTTATTAAATGATTTCATAACTGTCCAATTTTTTCTAGATTTTTTAGTAACACAGATAGGGTTTTGTTTGCATATGATCATGTCATTTACAAATAGTAATAATTTTAATTCTCTTTTCTAATTTGGTTTTCTTTTATATCTTTCTCCTGCCTAATTGCTCTAGCTGGTCTTCCAATTTTTTGTTGAATAGTAGTGATGAAAATGAACATCCTTTTATTATACTAGATTTTAAAAGAAAAGTATTCCACTTTTCTCCATTGAGAATGATAGACATATATGATATATATGTCCATAATTATGTTGAGCTATTTCCTATGTGTCCTCATTTTCTGAGATTTTTTTTTCATAAATATATGATGAAACTTATCAAATGCTTTTTCTGTATCTATTGAAATGAGCAGAGATTTTATGTTTCACTATTTTGTTTGGTAAATTTCATTGATCAATTTCAGATGGAGAACCATGAATAAATCATTTGAATAAATGTCACTTGTTTATGATGTATGATCCTTTTAGTCATTGTTGAATTCAGTTTGCTAAATTTTAGAGAGGATTTTTGCATCTATGTTCATAAAAGAAATTATTTTGTAGTTTTACTTTTGTGATCTTAGTCTGGTTTTGGTATCTGGTTAACACTGGCTTCAGAAAATGTAACAGTCCTGAGGTGTGGGGAATGAGGAATGCATTTCAGCACATTATTTTTCTTTTTTTCTGCTTTCTGGACCTATCTCCACTAACCAAACATTTGACTTCACACTACTCAACTCCCTCCTCCCAAGAGGAGGGAGTTAAAAGAGAGTACAAGTCAGATTCATCATGCAGATCCTGTCCTGAGTTACATCCTATGGGTACTTCTCTCCACCCACATTTTGTTGAATGGAATTAAATCTGTTCATTGTACCCTCTAGTGAAGTCCATACTGTCATCTGATCTCCAAAAGGTCTACCAGATTCACCACTGAACCCACTGATTGAACGACCTCTTTGGTAGTTTTCAAATTCTATCCTTGGAAATGAAAGGGGGATCCTCTATTGCTAATTCAGTCCACTCTAAACTTTAACTGTTTCTAACACCAAATCCAAAAATTTAGCGTCATAATTACTTTAACCTCACATACCAACTTCAGGTCATTTCATACTCATGAAGAATTCTGCTGCATATTTTTTTAAACCTGCCAATCATAACTGTACTTCTTTTTATTAATATATTAGTAAAATGTATTCCCATCTTCTCATGCATAATTGATATGTTTCTCCCCCAAACTTCACCTATAGTGTTTATAACATATTCATTGAAGACTATGCTTGCTTATGTCTGAGTATCATTTTCAGTTGAATCTCATGGCGTGTAATACTAATGATGATGATGATGCAAGTTAATCTTTAAGAAGTATAAATCCTTCACTTGCCTCTATAGCGTGGCCATCACTACAGTATTGTGATCCTGGTACTTGCTCCACTTTGAATCAACACACCAAAATTAGGGGAGATGAAAACAAAAAATCCTGCCTTTGGTCAGAGACCTGGAAACAATAGTTCTCTTTTGGATGGCAGTTTTCATTGTTTCAGTGCTGAGGCTGTTTAGTTCCCATTATCCTGCCCCTATGAATAAGTGCATAACCAGTTTGTTCTGTGTTTCTATTATGTTGTGATTTGTAATTTCATCTTAGTCCCCATATCTCTCATAAACTCCGAAAATACTGGAATTCCCTAGTGATGAGAAAAGACAAGCTTTCTTGGATTATAGAATGAGGTGACTTTGGATAGGCCCTCGGTAAACTTATGGTGGGGACTGTTTATAGGGAACTATCTGTGGCTATAGTCTTACTCCCAAGACTTCTAGGGAGTGAATAGGGACTTAAGGCCAAATTAGTAAACAAAAGTTAACAATCATATCTATGTAACGAAACCACCATAACAATCCAGAATGATGAGATTCATGGATCTTCCAATTTGGTGAACCAGGACACACCCACATCCCTCAGATTATTTCTAAAGGCAGCTGACAGAAACAGCAGACATTCTCAATATTTCCTTCTTTTCCTTTTCATTCACTCATTCCATTCTTCTCAGGGAGGTCGGATTAATATGTGGGCTTTTTGTTTGTGTAAAAACCAACACTCAGGAAGATTCCTTGTTTGGTTTAACCTGCTTTTGTTCTCTGAAATTCTTGATCTTGTTTTTCTATATTGCTAAAAAACAAAATTCATCTGACAAAAGTTTAGTGATTTTATTTTTTTATTCAATAGATCTTGAACAAGCAACACCACATCTAGCAAATAAAAATATTTACAAGGTTATGTACAAAATGGAAAAAATACCATAGGACCACAAGGGAGTACCTGGTGTGGGAACAGAACCAGATGTGTGGTGACCGCAGCAGATGAAAATGTAACGATAGTTCAGTAGTTAAACTGCCCAGGAGAGTGAAGGAAATCTGTCTTCCAACACAATGACTCATGTTGGGAGAGCACTTACTTAGACCCCAAAGTCCAACCCTGTGGCAACTACAAAATTATTAATTAGCCAGCCCTGGTATCAGCACAGGAAATGTCTGTGAATTTATGCAGGGAACTTTGCCAGTACATGATTACAAAATGAAGGTGTACACAGTTTCTGTATAAAGCACATTAGGGAGTTATTAAAATTTGTCAAGGGTCAGAATCCATGGTTTTAAAAACTGCTGAAACATTGCAGAGCAAATATCCATAGGCTTAGAAATAGAAAAAAATTAGAGATCATTTAAAGATTTAAAAACTAAAATAAGGGCCTCCCTGGTGGTGTAGGGGTTAAGTCTCAGCGCTATCACTGATAAGGCATGAGTTCAATCCCTAGCCAGGAAGCAAGCTCACATGGCACAACAGACCTCTCCTGTCCCACCTACTACTCCCCTCAACAGTGTATTTCAGTAAATCTGCCTGTTTTGCTCCCCACTCTGTCTCTGGTGAATCCTCTCACCACCCATAAATTCCCCACCTCTGGCTTACACCCCAGTTTTTATATGCAACACCAACAACAAAATTAACAAACAATAAATAAATATAACTTTATAAAAATTGAAATGAAAGATTATTAATTCAAAAGTGTACTTTATATATGAAGCTTCAGAAAACATTTAGGAAAAACAAGAATTTAGATTCTGTTATCCTGTAATTGAAAATGCAGGGATAAGGGCCTCCCTGGTGGGGCAATGGGTTAAGCCGCAGCAGTATGAATCTATGCAGAGCCACTGCAGCACGAGTTCTATCCCCCCCACCCCCAGGAGCTTCCCACATGGGGCAGCAGACCTCTCCTATCTTGCCCGCTGCTCCCCTCAGCAGTGTACTTCAGTAGATCTGCCTGTTCTGCTCCCCACTCTGTCTCTAGTGAATTCTCTCAAGGCCCCCCCCCCACCTCTGGCCTACAGCCCAGCTCTTGTATTATAAATAAATAAAATAAATTTTATTTTAAAAAAAGAAAAGAAATCAGGGAATGTTATAGAGAGTTTGAGAATGGGCCATGAGTTAATTAGAGGAATGTACTCCTTTTATCAATCCTTTCTTTTTTAACAATCACTAGGACTCCTGCATAACACTATTCATAGATAGGCATGAAATAAATGTTAGTCAAATAGTTCAACATTTGTTAAAGAAGACATTTTTACATTAGCAAAGTTTCAACTTATACAAGGTGATATAGTTCACATATTGTAGTTAAAACCTCATACCTCTGTTTTCATTTTATATATCACATACTGCAGCTCTCAGCTATTTGTTTCCCTGTCTCTAAGTAACTAACTTATATACAGCTTCTTCTTTTCAAATAAATAGAACATAAATTGCTGAAATTCACATGGAGTCACAAAAAAAAAAAAAATCCAAGTACCCAATGTCGTCCTACTAAAAATGGGAAGAAGTGTTACACACTCAGACTACAAACCATACTACAAAAACATTATAGTTAAAACAACACAGTTGTATAAAGACAGACACAAAGTCAAATGGAATGAATTCAAAAGCACAGAAATAAAGCCACATGTCTATAGTCAACTCATCTATGACCAAAGGGCAAAGACTATACACATTGGAACAACAAAAATCTCTTCAATAAATGGTGTTTGGGAAACTGCACTGACACATGCAAAAGAATGAAACTAGACTACCACCTCATACCATACACAAAAATCAAATCAAAAAGAATAAAAGACTTGGATGTAAGACCTGAAAACACAAATATATAGAAGAAAACATAGGTAAAACACCCTATGACATAAACTTCTGAAATATCTTTGAGGAATCATCACCAGAAGCAAGGAAAACAGAAGAGAATGTAAACAGCTGGGACTATATCAATCTAAAAAGTCTCTGAACAACAAAAGATACAGCAACCAACATGAAGAGACACCAGCTGAATAGGAGAAAATATTTTGTCACTATATATCTGACAAGGGACTGATAACAGAGATCTACAGAGACCTTATACAACACAACCAAAAAAAAAAGAAAAGCAAACAACCCAATCAAAAAATTGGGCAAAAACCTAAAAAGACACTTCTTCAGAGAACAACTGAAAATGTCAATAGGCATATGAAAAAACTGTTGAACATCACTTATAATCATGGAAATATAATCAAGGCCAGTTTCAAAAGAAATCATCTCATTGGGAATTTCCATGTTCAAGGAAGCCTGCAAGGTAATGTTTTTATATTGCCACCCACAAAACATGATGGTGTGTTGACATTACAAAACCAAAATGCAAGCCAAGAACAAGACCTCAACCTTAGTTAACCATTACTGCAAACTTTAGAATACTCAGCTGTCTTCCTGAGAACATTACTATATTAACTCCCTCAAAAGGCCTTAAGCAAACCTCCCACACTTTTTTGTTGACAGATTAATCATGGAGATACAACCCAGTATCCCGCTAGAACCTCTGAGATAATAGCTGGAACCTGAACTGTCAGGCTTGACCAGACAAAACTCAGCTCCATCTCAAGATACAATTATGAAAATCCTACCTGCAAGACTCACGATTCCAGATGTGTGAATGATGTGAGCCCACCATACCTTCAGAATTATCTGTTTTCTGAATAAACTTAGCTTTCCTAACTCCAGCTCTTGTCCCCATGTTTGGCTTATGAATGGCAGAAAGCTGAGCTTGCATTTCTCTGCAACATTGTTATTACCAAAAGCAGAGCACAGACTTTTGGTAGAAAACTTAAGTGTCTGACATACTTTGCTTACCATCACAATGAAATGTTTAAAATGCAAGTAATTTCATGGAGAAATGAGTTCTTGAATTGATCCTTGAAAAATATGTGAAGTCCAATTTTCTAAAAGTGAAGAATAACTTTTTGCTTATTCAAAATCCTTATCTATCCTTTTTCCCACTCATCCAAAACTTAAATCCTATTCCCAAATTCCAATCCACCAAATTCCAATCCTGTGATTTTATTTATTCAAATTCCTCTTCAGGATATCTAGCCTTTGCTTTTTAGGTTCTGGAAATTTCTAAAATAAAACAAAAGTTGAACAAACTTAGCATTCAAATATAAAAAGAAGGAGATACATGAAAATTTTATTATCAATTCACACCAGTGTTTTAACAGTAAAGGATTTGCCCCCTCAGGTGCAGTCACTGTAGCACTCCCACCACGGAAACATTCATGGTCATCCACCAAACTCTGTAGCAGCTCCCACCCACCCCCACTCCCGCCATTCTCAACCCTCCCACTCTGTAAGCCTCTGATCTATGGCAAGCTTTCAAGGGTTGGTTTAAAGTTTGTCTTTTTCTGAGCTTTTGTCTGATTTTTCTATATTTCACATAAAGTGACACCATCCGGTGTTTATCTTTTTCTTTTTGCCATATGTCACTTAGCATAATCCCTTCAAACTCCATTCATGTTGCTACAGATGGCATGAGTTTAATTTTTTGATTGCTGAGTGGTACTCCATTGTGTATATAAGCCATATCTTGATCCACTCATCTGCCTTGGGTATTTACGTTGTATCAGTATTTTGGCTGTTGTAAATATTGCTACTATAAATAGAAATGCAATAATGGCAAGGATGTAGGATAATGGTTCCTCAATAAAAATAAATAATTTTGAAAATATTTTTTAAAACTAAAATAAAAAAAGAAATGTGTAGAATGAAAAATATAGAGCAGCCACTTATTATTGAATCATACTAGGCTGGGAAGTATAAGCCCTAATTCCTTGCCTTCATGTTAACAAGTGTTTACTGGTGTGTTGACTTCATGGTACATTAATTTACTCCCTTGTAGGATTATTTTCCAACACTTTGTTCTGAGTAGATATTTATCTTGGCACTCAGGTGCATTTATATTTAAAGTGATTTTTAATTAATTTTTATCATTGCTGTGGATAATGCTATTCCGGAACATGGGAAAAGCAAGGCAAAAATGGTGACTATTTGGGAGAAGAACAGAGCATGAAATATTTATCCATTTACTTTATTGCTTACCTCCTGATAGCATCACTTCACAGAAGGCTCCAATAAAGTGGTGGAAATGTTTACCTGGAATATACCAGCCCTTTCTCCAGACCAGCTGGTGCTTCCTTCGTGGGACCCTTTACAAAATGCTATATTGTGTTGGATGGATTCATTGCATGGGCTCAGAGACATGAAGTCCCAAAGATGAACATAAATAATGCCTAAACTTCCTGCAGGGTCAGCCAAAGGTAAGCCACTGTATAGTAATATTCACCAACGAAATGAAATGTTCATTTGGGGGACTAACTGTTACGTTGAACTCTGTCCTCCCTAGAGTGAGCAGGATATTTTTCTCCAACACATGGGCATTTGTATTTGTGATCCTATGTATTTGCCTTTCTGATCAATAGCTCCTTCCAAGAACCTGTACAACTTCATGATTTAAGTACTTCATTAAATACAGGACATAAGGACTACCTTCTCATAGTATTCTACAATGTACTTCTTATACTGTTAAACCAGAAATTTAAATAAAAAGGTCACTATACTGTACTGAGTAATTAATCTACGTATTTATGGTCAAAGTGTACTGCTTTCACCCCAGGGACAAGAAGCAAATTTCTTAGGTTTCAATGGACATTGTTAATTTGTCCATGCGCAATGTTTCTGGTGAATGAAAAGACATCTATTTTATAACAATAGAAAAAAAAAAAGCTAAACATCCAACAGAACTGTAGTTTTGGATTACCCTGTATCTATTCTCTGATAAAATCGTCACAGCCAGATGATTAGGGGACTTAGAATGTATAGTAAAAGAAGATAATCATAGTCATAATTAAGTTAGAGTTTATATTTAGCTACAGAGAAAGGTTCTGTAGAATTGAGTGACAATTTATATTTTCTACCTCCCACATGAAGCATACTTATGGTGGATTTTGATTTTATCACTTATGGGACTACTGCCTACAAGCTATCATTTATGTAAGTTGAAAATATTTTTTAAATTATCTGAGGATTTCTTGGACTCATATTTTATTTAAATGTATGTTGCTTACAATGGAAGTATTATTTGGGGTTGATTTCCAACTATTTTTACTTTTCTTTCCCAGCTGAATCTTAGGAATGGGGAAGTATTTTGGAGTTTGGTGGAGAGGAAGATTACTCCTTTTGAGAAAGTGTGCGGAGATTATGATCATATTGTGATTTATGGAGGGGCCAACTTGAAATCATGTAATTGAATGAAATTCACAAGCATAGTTCAGGTTGTTTCCAAATCTGTTTTAATGTCCCAGCTGGAATTTTTGAGTTTGATATAGACTGAGTGATATAGGGGTATAACTGACTGGAGATTTACTAGGTAAATGCAAATAGGTATCACACTATCATAGGGAAGATGCTGTCAATATGCATGGGTGAATTGGTGGTGAGAATTATACGAGGACTACACCTGAGAGGAAAAAACATACGTTGTACAAAAAGGAAGAATGATGTAAATATATATAAAATTGTATGTATAGATATGTTAATAACTACATCTCAGCTAGCATGCGCTTACTCTCCTTCTCCCCCCCCCATCTCTGGCTGTACATACACACAACTCACACTCATATATATTCTCATTGTTAAATAGTAGAAATAATTTGTCTAGTGCTGAATTTTATAATTTTTTTCTTTTTAATTTTTAACAGTTTATTCTTTAATAATATTTTTAATTTTCTTGCTTTGTTTTTCATTCTTTGTACGGTTTTTTATTTCTCCCCTCAGGTTTAGTCTCTGTAAATATCACACCACCACACAACCTTATGGACCATTACACTTGGACCCTTGTGCTCAGCCCACCCCTGTTTTCATCCCTCTCCCTCCCCTGTTATATGCCTCAAATCTACAGTTGTCTACAAGTTTTGTCTTTTTTTTTTTTTTTTTTTTTTGCCTTTTGTTCAGTGTCCCTATATTCCTCCCGGAAGTGATACCATCCAATATTTTTTTAAAGATTCATTTATTCATGCATACAAGCTGGGGTTTAGGCCAGAGGTGCAGGGTGATGAGAGGATTCACCAGAGACAGAGTGGGGAGCAGAACAGGCAGACTGAGCGAAATACACTGCTGAGGGGAGCAGCTGTAGAGGCAGAAGAGGTCTGCTGCACCATGTGGGAATCTCCCTGGCCAGTATGAAACTAGTGCTGTAGTGGCTCTGAATAGCTTCATAGTGCTGCACTTAACCTGTTGCATCACCAGGGGGGCTCACCATCCAATATTTTCATTGTCCATGTGACTATTTCACTGAGCATAAATCCCTTCTAGCTCCATTCATGTTGTTGCAAATGGCAGGAGATTTATTAATTAATTTATTTATTTTTGGATTGCTGAGAAGTATTCCATTGCATATATACACCACAACTTCTTGATCTAGCCATGTTTTTTGGGCATTTAGGTTGTTTCCATATCTTATTTACTGTAAATAATGCTGCAATAAACATAGAGTGCAAGTTTCCTTTCGAATTAAAGTCCTTTGTGTCTTTTGGATAGAATCCTAGGAGTGGAGTGGCTGGATCATATGGTAGATCCATTTTTAGCAATTCGTGGTTCTTCCACACAGCTTTCCATAGTGGTTGGGTTACCTTGTATTCCCAGCAGCAATGTAAAATTGTTCCTTTTTCTCCACAACTTCACCAGCATTTGTTGTTGTCAGGTTTTTTGTTTGTTTCTTTGTTTGTTTTTAGTATGGGACAGCCTTACTGATGTGAGAGAGTATCTCATTGTGGTTTTGATTTCCATTTCCCTGATTATACTTGATGTTGAGCATTTTTTTATATGCATGTTGGCCATTTGCATTTCCTCTTTGGAGAAGTGTCTTTTTAGTTCTTTTGCCCAATTTTTAACTGTGCTGTTTACATTGTTTTGTTGAGTTGTGTAAGTTGTTTGTAGATCATTGATATTAGTCTCTTACCAGTTGTATGAAGTGAAATTATTTTCTCCCATTCTGTGGAGTATCTCTTCATTTTGATTATTGTCTCCTTTGCTATACAAAAGATTTTTAGCTTAAATGTAGTCCCAGCTGTTTATATTTTCCTTCATTTTCATTACTTTGGGTGATAAATACCAAAGATGTTTCTGAGATGTATGTCATATATAGAAATAAATTGTCCAGTTTTGAATTTTATCATATAAATTTACCACTTTTGTAAAAATATTTATGCAGGAGAAATTGATAGTGATAAAGTAAAATCATGTTACTTAATATTTTATCACCTTTTCATAGAATAAATGATATCATTTTAAACAATAACAAAAGACCAGAGTTACTTATATGTACATTTCTCTGAGTTGCAAATCTGGGGATTGAATGGGATAGATTAAGTCCTGAAACTATTAAGCCCTTCCTCTGCAAAAGGTGTAAACTAAAAAATTGTTTTATATCACTCCCACAGGACTCTTAGAAATCATTTTAGGCAACTTCAGAGAGTTGACAACAAGCTAAATTCTTACATAATCTGCACTGTAACTTCCTAATCTAATCAGTGTGGTCTGGTGGCTAGACTTTTCCTCTGAGTGCAAAGTTTTGCTTTATCATCCAATGTTAAACATAAATTTCCAATTCAATGTAACAGTTGAGTAGATCAATATTTTCATAGGTCGATTATAGTAAATCTCTCCAAATGTTTAAGTGTTTTGTTATTAAAAAATTTAGACACAATCATCAGTGATTTCTTTTGCAATTTACTAGACAGTATACAGAAAATTGCCTCTAATACTAACTCTTATATTATGTAGCTGAGCCTTAGAATTGGTCACAGCATTTTTGTTTTCTGAGTTATGAAATGAGACAATTTCATATCTCACTTTCTTTTTAAGAGCTCAAATCATGTTCTGGAATAATCAAATATAATCCACTTTGCTCTAATTCTTCAGCAGAAATCAACAGCCCCTATTAGTTTCATTGATTTCTTATAACTAATTACATAACTAAATGATCTCTATAAAAGCAGCGTCAAGTGTAAAGACCAAGGTTTGTTCCCCATGGACCTGGACATTAGGGATCAATTACAGAAGCAAGAAGACATTCTAAGGCTTGATGTTGTAGGTGTATATAAATAAATGGTGGTAACTCATCTTTCTGACTTCTCAGAGTAAAAACTGAGAGAATTAGACATGAAGAGTGTTAATACAGAGCAAAGCAACAAGATAGAGAGATGTTTTAACACAAATTTATATGCAAATAGAGAAATAGTTCACTAGAAATTTGTTGGAATTTAATCATAAATGTGGCCTTAAGTTTTATGTTTTATGGGTAGAACAAGGAAGAACAGATAATAAGAAACATCCTTAGGAATTTCTTTCTCATGAATTTAGCAGATAACAAAGAGGTTCTCAGGGCAAGAAAAGAGTTCTGTTTTGACATAGAATCTATTGATCAGTGACAAGATATTGAAGCACAGCCTGAGAGACATGTCAGGGAAGTTTTGTGCCTAAAGATTTTAAGTAGCTCAATGAACTGCCATCAGGAAATGATGTCATTATAAATAAACTTCCTCTCCCAAAATACAAGCTCAAGAACTTTGAACAAGGTGAGTCATAGTAATATTTTCATATCAATTTGATTTGAGTTAACTTTAATCCTAGGAGATGTTTTGGACATATAGTTACCTATTTGGGGAAACATAGGCTGTGTCACAGAGAATAGGTTGCTCAGTCATAAATAAGAAAAGCCAAGTGTGATCTTAAACTACGAATAGAGGCAATTGATCCTATTAGAATGCTGTGATATCCCACAATGGAGTGGTGTTTTTGACCTTAACTAGACATTAGCTTTCTCCGGGGTTTGTCAGTGGTTACATAAATGGAATAGACAAAGGGGATTAATACATAATATCTACAAAGGATCTTCCATGTGCTGGACACACTGACACTTTTCCATCTATATAGTCATCCTATGACTTGGGAGCCTTAGACAATTTGCTTAACAGTTTGGGCTGCTTATCTATAAGAATGTTTAAAATGCACTTCACCATTAAAATCTGCAAAATAAAAAGAGGACTATGTAATTGCTATACTTGTATACAGAAGGCTCTATAACCTTAGGTATTCTTTTATCTCTATAAATATCAATGTTATGCTTAAGATGATAAAGAGTGAATTTGTGCAAATTGTAGCCAATATTTTCAATTCAAAATGTAACCAAACAATGGTATTTCATGTATTCCAGTGCATTAAATAAGGTCTCGCAATAAACAAATCCACTGGGATTTAATATAAATAGACTCTGAGTTCTAGCTGCTATGTCCCATGTCCTAAAATTTCAAGTGCCTGATTTACTTGAGTCTCGAGTACCCTCACCATAACTATTTCTCTTTATCACCTAACAACATGTCCTTATTCCTTTCAGAAAGCAAAATCATTATTGTAATTATATTCAATTCTTATGATATTCTGAACTCTAATCTGCAGCAATAATCAAATACAAACATGTTTGTCTTCTAAACATGGAATACATAAACCCAGAGTTTTGTTCAGTGACTTTGTTATCACTTACTGGGAGACTTACTGATATATTTCTTTGTCAGAATTAAATTTGCATTAAATGAAGCAAATAGAAAGGACCCCACACAAGAAACCAAGTACCCAAAGTACCAAGTCCAACATCATAAGGACAGACTTTTTAACTGAAGTGGGTACTTTTATGAGTATGAAAAACATCTATTTACCTGTATAGCAAAACTTTGGTTTATTTCATCAGCAAACAAAATGATTGAAGTGTCCCAAATTTCACATCGCATATATAAATACTAATTCTTGCACTGCACTGTTCATGTTTTATGAATTAAATTATCATATTAAATTAGTTAGGAAGCAAAGTTTTGGTCATTTTATCAGACAGATAAAAATATTTGTGTAATAATGCACAGAAGGATTAACATTTCATCAGGTGTTGAATGGGTGACAAAATGTCTTGCTTACCCTGATCTTAACACTTTCTGTTTAAAAAAAAAGGCAATGCCCAGCCTTAAATTCCAAACACAAAAGAGAGGTAAGGGAGACAGACAGAATAAATATGATATATGCAGCCATTACACAGATGCTCCTGTGTCAGAAACATGGTAAAGTTTATGACAGGTCAGAACAGTCATTGCTAAACACCCTGCCATCACAGCTGTGAGTCATGACAAGATGTGTGCATTTATTGAACTTAATTATTATAAGAAGCATCAACATCTGATGTATACATAATCCATAATCTGTGACATTTATCATTTGTGATTTACCTACATGAAGAAGATGCCACGCATCATCTGTGCATTTGATTCTGGGCTCTGTAGGTCATCAGGAAATGGAAAGATCACAATGAAAGAGAGAATATTCACATATTTTATAATTAGAAGGGACTTTAAAGAGCATGTTATGGCTTTATTGTTCATTGAGTTGTGGGCATTTTTTTGGAAAAAGGAAGAAGTGGTGAAAATTATGAGAAGTAGGGAAATAAGGTTTATTTTATCTGAAATGAGACCACTTGAGGGTAGCTGAATTAAAATAAGGCCACTTAAAGACAGCAAACTTATAGTAATAAGGATTTAGAATTTATATAGAAAGATTTGGAGTTGTATGTGCTAGATGCTCTTTCCATATGCTGAGTTAAATCCATGTCCATTGAATAAGGCGACTATCTCTGACTTGATAATTCAAGAGCTATGTCCCTGGGCATGAGTTATCTAGAGAGGAATGTTCTAGTGATGGTGTTTATCTGTGTAGCTATGATACTAGGCTTTCCACTTAAAAGTCACTTGCTGAGCTGCTACCTTGAAAATATTGAAGAGGAGCATTCAATGAGCTAATGAAAAGAACTAGCAATTCAAAGAAAAGCAATTCATTCTTAACTAACATTAATAAAGTCAGCTCATTTTTATGCAACTGTTCTGTTTCATGTTATATTCTCAACTTTATTTCTGTTTTTTTTTTTCAAGGAAGTTTAAGAAGCATTATTTTCATGGAGAAATGGAATCACACTTCCAGTGATTTCATTTTGTTGGGATTGTTTCCCCCAAATCGAACAGGCTTTCTTCTCTTACTTCTTATCATCTTCATATTCTTTCTCGCCTCATTGGGGAACTCAACCATGATTTACCTCATATGCTTGGATTCTCGGCTCCACACTCCAATGTACATTCTCCTCAGCCAGCTCTCCCTTATGGACCTGATATACATCTCCACCACTGTCCCCAAGACAGTGTTCAACTATTTCTCGGGTCAGAAAGACATCTCCTTCCTGGGATGTGGGGTCCAGTGCTTCTTCTTTTTGACCATAGCAGGTTCTGAAGGTTTAATCCTGGCTTCTATGGCCTATGACCGATATGTGGCCATCTGCCACCCCCGCCATTATCCCATCCGCATGAGTAAAAGGATGTGTGTGAAGATGATTATAGGCTCTTGGATCTTGGGTGTCACCAACTCTTTAGCACACACAATCTATGCCCTCCATATTCCTTACTGCCGGTCCAGGGCCATTGATCACTTCTTCTGTGATGTCCCAGCCATGATTACTCTGGCCTGTATGGACACCTGGGTCTACGAGTACATGGTTTTTGTGAGTACAATTTTCTTTCTCCTTATTCCTTTCCTTGGAATCACAGCTTCTTATGGTCGAGTCCTTTTTGTTGTCTACCACATGCGCTCCAAAGCGGGAAGAAAGAAGGCCTTCACCACCTGTTCAACACATTTAACTGTAGTGACATTTTACTGTTCTCCTTTTATGTATACCTATCTCAGGCCGAAGAATCTCCGCTCGCCAGCAGAAGATAAGATGCTTGCAATTTTCTACACCATTCTGACCCCCATGCTCAATCCCATTATCTACAGCCTGAGGAATAAGGAAGTCCTTGGAGCCATAACAAGAGTGTTTCCAATTATCTTCTCCAAGAAGTAGTGATCCATGTTAGCCAGAACCTCCTAGAGCCTCATTGTCTAATAGAATTTCAAATTGAGTAATATATGTGGTTTAAAAATTTCAAGTACCAATATGTAAAAATTGAAAATAATCTAAAAAAATAATTCTGTTGTTTAACTTTTATGATCTTAGTCTGGTTTTGGTATCTGGTTAACACTGGCTTCAGAAAATGTTTTTGGAATATTCTCTTTTTCTTTTTTTAGAACATTTTGAGGATAGGTACTATTTAATTTCTAGCAGTCAATAGAACTCACTAGTGAAACTGTGTGATCATGTCCTGAGCAGTGACTTAAGAGATTCATTGTGAATTATTTTTTAACTAATCCATCTTTATATGATTTTAGATGTTTGCTCTTTCCATTGTTCCTTATGGTGTGTGTAAGGAACAACTGATCTGCAGCTTCAGAGTCTAGGAGTGCAAGAGTGGCCTGGAGTCATCCAGTCACTGTGATAATTTGATGGGGGATGGGGGCCAGCTTGCTTTTTGGCATCACTGATAGTCCTCCCCTCAAGCATTCCAGACCCCAGTCTCTGTAGTGTCTGCATTTGGGGAACTTAACAACATAGTAACAGTCCTGAGGTGTGGGGAATGAGGAATGCATTTCAGCACATTATTTTTCTTTTTTTCTGCTTTCTGGACCTATCTCCACTAACCAAACATTTGACTTCACACTACTCAACTCCCTCCTCCCAAGACCTACTAGTTAAAAGAGAGTACAAGTCAGATTCATCATGCAGATCCTGTCCTGAGTTACATCCTATGGGTACTTCTCTCCACCCACATTTTGTTGAATGGAATTAAATCTGTTCATTGTACCCTCTAGTGAAGTCCGTACTGTCATCTGATCTCCAAAAGGTCTACCAGATTCACCACTGAACCCACTGATTGAACGACCTCTTTGGTAGTTTTCAAATTCTATCCTTGGAAATGAAAGGGGGATCCTCTATTGCTAATTCAGTCCACTCTAAACTTTAACTGTTTCTAATACCAAATCCAAAAATTTAGTGTCATAATTACTTTAACCTCACATACCAACTTCAGGTCATTTCATATTCATGAAGAATTCTGCTGCATAATTTTTTAAGCCTGCCAATCTTAACTACTTTTTATTAATATATTAGTAAAATTTATTCCCATCTTCTCATGCATAATTGATATATTTCTCCCCCAAACTTCACCTATAGTGTTTATAACATATTCATTGAAGACTATGCTTGCTTATGTCTGAGTATCATTTTCAGTTGAATCTCATGGCGTGTAATACTAATGATGATGATGATGCAAGTTAATCTTTAAGAAGTATAAATCCTTCACTTGCCTCTATAGCGTGGCCATCACTACAGTATTGTGATCCTGGTACTTGCTCCACTTTGAATCAACACACCAAAATTAGGGGAGATGAAAACAAAAAATCCTGCCTTTGGTCAGAGACCTGGAAACAATAGTTCTCTTTTGGATGGCAGTTTTCATTGTTTCAGTGCTGAGGCTGTTTAGTTCCCATTATCCTGCCTCTATGAATAAGTACATAACCAGTTTGTTCTGAGTTTCTATTATGTTGTGATTTATAATTTCATCTTAGTCCCCATATCTCTTATAAACTCCTAAAATATTGGAATTCCCTAGTGATGAGAAAAGATAAGCTTTCTTTGATTATAGAATGAGGTGACTTTGAATAGGCCCTCAGTAAACTTACAGTGGGGGCTATTTATAGGGAACTATCTGTGGCTATAGTCTTACTCCCAAGAGTTCTAGGGAGTGAAGAGGGACTTAGGTCAAATTAATCAACAAAAATTAACTATTTATCATATCTATGTAATGAGACCACACAACAATCCAGAATGATGAGATTCATGGATCTTTCAATTTGGTTAACCAGGACACACCCACATCCCTCAGATTATTTCTAAAGGCAGCTGACAGAAACAGCAGACATCCTCAATATTTCCTTCTTTTCCTTTTCATTCACTCATTCCATTCTTCTCAGGGAGGTCGGATTAATATATGGGCTTTTTGCTTGTGTGAAAACCAGCACTCAGGAAGATTCCTTGTTTGGTTCAATCTACTTTTGTTCTCTGAAATACTTGATCTTGTCTTTCTATATTGCTAAAAAACAAAATTCATCTGACAAAATTTTAGTGATTTTATTTTTTTATTCAATAAATCATGCCTAGCAACACCACATCTAGCAAATAAAAATATCTACAAGGTTATGTACAAAATGGAAGAAATACCACAGGACCACAAGGGAGTACCCGGTGTGGGAACAGAACCAGATGTGTGGTGACCGCAGCAGATGAAAATGTAACGATAGTTCAGTAGTTAAACTGCCCAGGAGAGTGAAGGAAATCTGTCTTCCAACACAATGACTCATGTTGGGAGAGCACTTACTTAGACCCCAAAGTCCAACCCTGTGGCAACTACAAAATTATTAATGAGCCAGCCCTGGTATCAGCACAGGAAATGTCTGTGAATTTATGCAGGGAATTTTGCCAGTACATGATTACAAAATGAAGGTGTACACAGTTTCTGTATAAAGCACATTAGGGAGTTATTAAAATTTGTCAAGGGTCAGAATCCATGGTTTTGAAAACTGCTGAAACATTGCAGAGCAAATATCCATAGGCTTAGAAATAGAAAAAAATTAGAGTTCATTTAAAGATTTAAAAACTAAAATAAGGGCCTCCCTGGTGGTGTAGGGGTTAAGTCTCAGCGCTATCACTGATAAGGCATGAGTTCAATCCCTAGCCAGGAAGCAAGCTCACATGGCACAACAGTCCTCTGCTGTCTCACCTACTACTCCCCTCAACAGTGTATTTCAGTAAATCTGCCTGTTTTGCTCCCCACTCTGTCTCTGGTGAATCCTCTCACCACCCATAAATTCCCCACCTCTGGCTTACACCCCAGTTTTTATATGCAACACCAACAACAAAATTGACAAACAATAAATAAATACAACTTTATAAAACCAAATAGGAGAGAGACACTCAGCGGGGGGGCGGGGACAGGGAGGGAAAAGGGGAGGATAAGGGCACAAAATGGAGTAGAAAAGAATGCAAGAGACCATGGAGATGGAACACGGGTGAATTGGTGGTGGGTTACCCAAGGGGATTACAAAATGTAGAAGATACAAATAACAATTAAAATATATTTTAAAAAAAAAAGGAGGTTTTGGGGGTGAGGGAAAGAAGGAGGAGGGTGTACAAAAGACTGGTGGAGGATTATGATATTTTGGTGGTGAGTGGCGTTGTAACTTACATCTGAATAGATAGGGACTTACAGATAATTTTGGAAATCATTGTTACCCCCCAAAATAATATAATGATGAAAAGATTTAGGCAGTAGTAACATATAGAGATGTTGATTTATAACAATGCACACTTTAAATTAACATCATAGAGCAATATTACTTCAATAATTTTTTTAGATGTTCACATACTTATTTATTTATTTATTTATTTATTATCATTGTTATTATTTATGTCTTTTACATTATTGTGTATTCCCCATAGGTTACCCACCACCAATTCACCCGTGAACCGTCACCATAGTCCTTTGTGCTCTTTTCTCACCCATTTTGAGTCCTTCTCCTCCCCCTCCCTCACTGAATGTCTCTCTCTTATTTGGTTTCCCCAATATTCCTGCTACAAGTGAAACCAGTCGATATTTTTCTTTTTCCTTCTGGTTTATTTTGCTGAGCATGATCCCTTATAGCTCCATCCATGTTGCTGGGAATTGCGTGTGTTTATCTTTTTTGATTTCTGAATAGTATTCCATTGTGTATATGTACCACATCTTCTTGATCTAGTCATCTATTTTTGGGCATCTGGGTTGTTTCCACGTCTTAGCTATTGTGAACAGTCCTGCGATAAACATGGGGGTGCATTTATCCTTTTGGGTTAATGCTTTTGTGTCCTTTGGGTAAATTCCCAAAAGTGGTATTGCCAGGTCGTATAGAAGCTCCATTTTTAGCAGTTTGAGGAACTGCCATACAGCTTTCCATAGTGGTTGGACCATTTTGCATTCCCACCAGCAGTGTAGGAGAGTTCCTTTTTTCCACATCCTCACCAGCATTTATTGTTGCCTGTTTTTTTTTTAATGTGCACCATTCTCATTGGCATGAAGTGGTATCTCATTGTGGTTTTGATTTGCATTTCCCTGATTATAAGTGATGTTGAGATGTTCACATATTTAGATGCAAATGAACAAGCAGATTTTTAATCTGTGGCCCCTGAAAGAACCATAGTAGAACATGTTGTTCTCTGGGGATGGTCATGATTATTTCACAGTGAGTGATTTAATTTAGTTAGGATTTTTAATTAAGATAACACTGGTTCACAACATTGTATATGATTCAGAAATATTGGAGTATGTTCAGTTACCACACCACACCACCACCAAGGCACCCATAGTCCACCATAGCCCATTGTGCCCTCCCCCCCTTTCTGGCTCCTGACAAGGAGACCAGACTGCATTCAATAAATTTTTTTAAATTATAAACTCATGAGAACATCAGCATGATTGTTTTGCTTGCTTTTACATATACCCCATCCATTTATTATAAAATACAAAATTTTAGATGTCATTATGAATAAAGATATCAGGGGTTTTTTGTGTATATATTTAGCAATTAGTTTATTGGATGCTGTAATGTGGTTTGTTCAACCTAGTAACCATGTGACTATTGGGCATTTGAAAGAAGTTTATTAAAAACTGTAATATTCTCTAAGTATAAAATGCAAACAAGACCTTAAATATCTACAATGAAAACACATAACAGATTGCACTGACTTTGTGGCTGATTGCATATTGTAGTGAGAATATGTCAATTTGGAGGAATAAAATTATAATAGTAATATATGTACAAATATATGCAATATTTCCTATTTAATATAATAATTTATAATACTTCCATACTGATATAACATTATTTTGCATTAATTGAATATATTTAGAATAATTTCAGTTTTTTAATTTGGCTACTATAGAATATTAAATTACATATATGTCTCACTTGCATTTCTATCAAACAGTGACGATCTAGGATGATCTAGTAAGCCTGCAAAAAAAAAAGTGAGAGGAGCCATGGCTATTCCTTATGGCAGGAGAATATTGGAAACACTCTTGTCATGGCTCCTAGGACTTCCTTGTTCCTCAGGCTGTAGATAATGGGATTGAGCATGGGGGTCAGAATGGTGTAGAAAACAGCCAGAATCTTATCTTGTGCTGGGGAGTGGAGATTCTTAGGCCTGAGATAGGTATAGATAAAAGGTGCATAGCAAAATGTCACCACAGTTAAATGTGTGGTACAGGTGGTGAAGGCTTTCTTTTTTCCTTCTTTGGAGCGCATATGGTAAACAGCAAAAAGCACCCGGCCGTAGGAAGCTGTGATTCCAAGAAAAGGAATGAAGAGAAAGAAAATTGTACTCACAAAAAGTAGGTACTCATAAACCCAGGTGTCGATACAGGACAGAGGCACCATGGCTGGGATATCACAGAAGAAGTGATCAATGGCCCTGGACCGGCAGTAAGGAATATGGAGGACATAGAATGTGTGTGCTACAGCATTGATGAGTCCCAACATCCAACATCCTATGATCATCTTCACACACATCCTTTTACTCATGCGGATGGGATAATGGAGGGGCTGGCAGATGGCCACATATCGGTCATAGGCCATAGATGCCAGGAGTAAACCTTCAGACCCAGCGATGGTCACAAACAAGAAGTTCTGGACCCCACATCCCAGGAAGGAGATGCTTTTCTGACCTGAGAAGTAGTTAACCACCATCTTGGGGACAATGGTGCAGATATAGATCAGATCCATGAGGGAGAGCTGGCTGAGGAGAAGGTACATTGGAGTGTGAAGCTGGGAATCCACACATATGAGATGAATCATGGTTGAGTTTCCCAGTGAGGCGAGAAAGAATATGAAGATGATAAGGAGTGAAAGAAGCAAGCCAGTTCGATTTGGGGGAAGTATCCCCAACAAAATGAAATCATTGGAAGTTTGATTCCATTTCTCCATGAAAACTTACTGCTGGTTAAGCTTCCTTGAAAGAAAAATAAAAACAAAAACAAAGTCTAGAATATCAAAAGAAAATAAGCAGTTGCATTAAAGGGAGTTCTAATTTTATCGTTATTTTTTTAAGAATGAAGTCCTTTTCCTTTAATATGACAACTTTGAGAGTGTCTTATTCATTAGCTAATTGATTGCGGCTCTTACATTTTCTCTGGTACCATGTATCCAGTGAATTTTAAGTAGAAAGCCTAGTATCACAGCCAGCACAGATAACAAGATTACTAAAAATCTTGAAAGATCCTCATGCCCAAGAACATAGCTCTTGATTTATCATGTCAGGGAAATGGTTGCCTTCCTCCATGGACATAAATTTAACTCAGACTATTGAAAGAGTAATTGGCACATTTAACATCAAATCTTTATGTATATAAGACCGGTATTATTCATTCATTCCCTGTCTTTAAATGCCTTATGCCAGTTCCACTGTTCTCCTCAAATTGCCTCACTTCAGATAAATAAACCTTAATTCCATGCCTGTCATATATTTCACCACTTCTTTGCCTTTTCCAAAAATTTCCCACCCAAATGACTGTCGTAAACTGCAAAACTACCCTATGTTCTTTAAGATCCTCTCTAATTATAAAATATGATGAGAATATTCTCTCTTCCATTATGATGTTTCCTGATTGCCTGATGACCTACAGAGCCCAGAATCAAATGCACAGATGTAGTTTAATGAATTTCATGTAGTTTAATTGAACATGAGAAACTCACAGGTTATGGTTCTGTACACATTTGACATTGATGCTTCTTGTGAAAATTAAGTTCAATAAATGCACATCTTTTCATGACTCATGGCTGTGATGGCAGCGTGCCTAACAATCACTTTTCTGACCTGTCATGACCTTTACCATGGCTCTGATACAAGAGCATCTGTGCTGTAACTGCAGATATCGTATTTATTCAGTCTGTCTCCTTCCCTTTTCTTTTGAGTTTTTCTTTTCATATTGGGCTTTGTCCTGCTTTTAAAACAGAAAACATTAAGATCAAGACAACAGGGCACTTTGTCACCCACTCAATAACTGATAAAATGCTAATCCTTCCCTACATCACACAGACATTGCACTAGCATTTTTATCTATTTCATGAAATGACCAAAGTTTTGCTATCATTAATTCAATATTATAATTCATTTCCTAAAACTTCATGTTTTAATCAACAGTTTATTCAAGAATCACATTTTGATATTTTTGGTGTGGTACTGAATGGGCCTCCAACATTTTGTTGGAATTATGAAATAAAGTAAAATTTTGCTTTACAAGTAAACAGATGTTTTTCATTCTCCAAGTAGTAACCAGTTCAGTTTAAAAATCTGTCTTTCAATATGGGACTTGGAACTTTGGAGGCAAAACCTTGTGTGGTGTCCTTTCCACTTTCTTCACTTTAATGCAAATTCAATTAAGAAAAAAAAGATACCAACAAGTCTCCCAGAAAGTGATATTCCGAAAGATGACACTGAACAGTAAATCTGGCTCTGAGTTTATGTATTCCATATTTATAAAAGACATGTCTGTAGTTGATTATTGCTGCAGACTAGAGCTCAGATTATCACAAAGATTGAATATAATTACAACAATGATTTGGTTTTCTGAATTGAAAAAGGACATGTTGCTAGGTGATGGAAGGAAATAGTTATGTTGAGGAGACTCAAGACAAGGAAATCTGGCACTGAAATTTTAGGACATAGGACATAGGAGCTAGAACTCAGAGTCTCACCTCTTTATATTAAAGTCCAATGGATTTGTTTATTATGATACCTTACTTAATGCACTGGAATTGTATGAAATGCCTTTGACTGATTACATTTTGAATTGAGAATATTGGCTACAATTTCCATCGATGCCTCCCTTAAGCAAATTAAATATTTGCTGACATTAGAGATAAAAGAATACCTAAATCTACAGAGCCTTTTGCATATGAATGTAGCAATTACATGGTCCTAATTTCATTTTGCAAAAGTTACAGGTCAGGTACTTTTTAAACATCTTATAGATAAGCAGCCCAGAACTAATAAGCAAATATCTAAGCCTCACAACTTATAGGATGACTATATAGATGGATGTGTCAATGTGTCCAGTACAGAGTAGATCCTTTTGTAGGTATTATGTAATGATCTCCTTTGTCTACTCCATTTATGTAACCATTGACAGAATTTGGGTGAAGAAAAATCAAATGTCTAGTTAAGTAAAACACAACACTCCGATCTTGGGTCACAGATCAGAAGTTCTGATTTTCTCTTTTCATGTTTTGAATTCACTCTTGTCTCCCCTATTTGTTATTGAACAACCTGTTTTCTGTGACACAGCAAATGCTTTCACAAATAGGAAAACCATAGCTCCAGAATATTTTCATGGGTTAAAGTTAACCAAATCAAATTGATTCAAACATATTACTATGACTCACCTTGTACAAAGACTTGAGCTTGTCTTTTTGAAGAGGAGGTAGATTTTATAATGACATCATTTCTTGATGATAGTTCTTGGAACTATTTTAAATGTTTAGACACAAGCTTCATTGACATATCTCTCAGGCTGTGCTACAAGATCTTTTCACTGATAAGTAGACTCTATTTCAAAACAGAACTCTTTTTCACAAGAAAATCTCTTCATTGTTTTCTAAAATTCATGAGAAAGAAATTCTTAAGGATGTTTTGTAAATCTGTTCCTACGCCTCTTCTACTCATAAAACAGAAAACCTAAGGCCACACTTAAGATCTTGTTGTTGGGATTTGTTGGAATTTCTAGTGAACTATTTCTCTATTTGCATAGGTGTTTGTTTGTTTAAACACTTTCCTTTCTCATTGCTTTGTTCCATTTAAATCATTTCCCACTAATTCTTTCACTTTTTAATACTCAAAGTCAGAAAGAGGAGTTAATACCTCCTTTTATTTATGTAAACTTAAGCTATCAAGACTTAGAATGTCCTCTTTCTCCTATAATTGATCCCTAATGCCCAAGTCCATGGAGACCAAGCCTTGGTCATTACACTTGACTCTGCTTATTTGGAGATAAGTAAGTTCTGCAATTAGTTATAGGAAATCAGTCAAAGTAATCAATGCTGTTGATTTCTGCTGAAGCCCAGAAGATTCAGAACAAAGTGGAATGTACCAGAATATTTCAGAATGTGTTTTGGCACTATGAAGAAAGTCAGTTAATGTTGATTGAAGTCTTCTCACTTAGTAAGTCAGAAACTAAAGTGCTGGAACCACTTTTAGAGCTCAGCTACATAGTAGAACACTTAGTACCAAGGACAGTTTTCTGCACAGTGTCTAGGCAACTGCAAAAGAAAATAATAGTGATTGTAAGCAAATTTCAATATACTTCTATTTGTAGAGGTCTAATACAATTGACCGATGAAAATATTAATCTACTGACATGTTACATTGAAGTGGAAATTTGTCATTTAGTATTGGACAATAAAGGAAGCATTTGCACTCAGAGGGCAGTCTAGCCACCAGACCACACTGATTTGATTAGAAGTTGCAGAAAATTTATGTAAGACTATATCTTGTTGCTAAGTATAAAGACAGTTCTAAGTGTGAAGTGGGGGTGATATAAAACATTTGTTTGTATGATACCTATTGAAGAGGAAACCTCAATAGATTTAAGATTTCTTTCTATTATTAGATTTTAATTCAGAAAAATGTACATTTCAAGTAACTCTGGACTTTTGCTTTTGTTAAATGATATCACCTGTTCGAGGAAAAGGTAATAAAATATTATTTAAGTTTATTTTACTCAATTGCTATAAATTTCTACTATATATCTTTACAAATACTATATATAGAAAACTAGATAAATTATTTCTACTACTTAACACATGGGAATATGATGCATTATAGACATAGATATATGTTGAGTTGTAGCTTAGTCATGTATTGATAACATATAGTGTGGACCCCTTTTGCATTTACCTAGTAAAACTCCTGAAGTTAAACCTACTCTCAGCCTGAATCAAGCACCTTGTCCTTGCCCAGTGGCAAAATGATCCAGCAATACCAGTGTTAGATATTTACTCAAAGCATATGACAACTTTAATAAGAAAACTGGATGCCCTCCTCTACATTGTGGCATGTTCACAGTAGCCACCTCATAAAACCACCATAACACAATTGATAAATGACTGGATAAAGATGTGAATATATACTTAATGGAACAATGTTATCATTTAAAAGGATGAAATTGTATCTTGTAGGACAAAATGCATGTACCTAGAGGTAAGCCAGTGAGAGAGTTAGCCAAATAGTTCACTCATTTGTGAAATATAAATAACCAAGAAAAAATAAAGACAAACAACAGCAATAATAATAATTTTTTCTTAATATCTGTTAAAATATATATATACTGACTGCAGATGGGAATGGATGATAGAAGAAGGAGTTAGGGAGGAACAATGATAGGACATACTAGGTCCTTGGACTTTATCCTCCCTGTCACACCTGTGAAAGAAAGAACATATCTGCAGGTATCACAAGCAGTTACCCTAAGTCATTGATTTACATTGGAAATATTGGTTAGGTCTCATATTGCATATGAGGATGACCAAGAAGTTTTGATCAATGACTAACCGGAACCACTAAAAGGTAAATTTGGGATAATAAGGCTTGACCTAATTTGTGAATCATTCCCCACACATTTAGAATACAGAACAATAACAAAATGCATTTTACATCAGCATTCAGAATAAAGAGGTGAGAGAGAAGGAGAAGACTTTATTCACAGGCATTGCCTTGATGCCATGGGTCCTATCAGCAGATAATGTCAGCTTAGCACAATCAGGGTGCACAGCAGAAGCCACAAAACTGTGTTCCATCATTTTGAGGGCCACCTGGCAGCTCGACTCCATCTCTAGATCCCATCATCCCCTATTTAGGAATCCAAAGCTCAACCTTTTACTCCTGAGTTGACTTTGGAGCCACCCACTAGTTTAGAGGTTGCATCTCACTGTTTTTACAGAACTGGAACAGTGAAGTTCACTTTCTAACCTTTTTTTTGTAACTATGAAACAATGTGAGGAGAGAATTAAATCTCACCAGAAAGATATTATCCAATAAAATAGTAGCAGTTTGAATAGTGTAATCTGAGTAAACTGTTGACCTAGTTACTTTATAAATAACCTTACATTTCCTTGATCTTTGCTGATACCTTCCAGTTCTTATTATCAATCCCAAAGTTCTTATTATTAATCCCAAAGTATTTCTGATATTAAATCATTTTCCTATTATTTAACTTCCTATAAAATACATAAACTTATCCTATTCCTTCCTAAGTGAGATAAGAACTTGTGGTTCCCTGATAGGGTCTCAGCTAAATCCTTTTTATGATGAACTTCCCTAAAATGTAAGGAAGAATAACTGATGCATGTAACCTAATAGTCTGCAATGAGAAAACCAAAGTATTCTGATTTTGTTTAGATCTAAACTTTAGGAAACATTTATATTTCTGTTTCAGACATACTGGAAAATAAGTTGAAAAGTAGAGAATCAATCTGTTGAGTGACAACTTCAGTTAAACTATTTCCATTTTCATTAATACACAAAGTACAATTCTCACACATGAGATACTAACAGATAATAAATGTATTTGAAATTGATAAGGTAAAGCATCATTAAGTAAAACAGGTTAAGACTTGGCATTAAACATGCATTGTAAGATTATGTTTTTAAGACGAGTGACACGTTTCTCCTTTCATTTAATTTTACACCCTGTACCCTAAGGATAAAGTTATATTCTAAATTAGTATATACTCTAAATGGACTTTAACCTCAGTTGAAAATGCAGAAACTTTTAAATTTTCACAAGTTGAATTCTCTGAATCTGTTTTCACAGAGCCCCCATCACCTCTTTATTTCTAAGGCTGTAGAAGTTGAGACGTAGCATTGGGGTTAGGATGGTTTGCAGACAGCCAGATCTTTATTGTCTTTGGAGATTGAAGATATCATGGTCACAGATAATTGTAAGCAAAAGGTGCACAGTAGAAAGTCAAAACTGTGAGGTGGGTGCTGCAAGTTGAGTAGGTCTTCTTCTGCCCTTCAGTTGAGGGCATGCCATACACAGCAAGGAGAAAATGGCCATAGGAACAGGTGATACCAATGAAAGGAACCACAAGGAAGAGACTGGTGCTCACACACACTGTGTATTATTCATACACCCAGGTGTCCATGCAGGCCAGAATCAACATGGCTGGAACATCACAGAAGATGCGGTTGATGTTCCTGGATCGACTATAAAGGAACTGGAGGGCATACACCGTGTGGGCACAGGACTTGATCCAGCCCATAATCTAAGATACTATTATTATCTTTGCACACGTTGTTTTGCTCATATGGATGGGATAGTGGAGAGGAGAGCAAATAGCCACATAATCATCATAAACCATAGATGTCAACAGCAGTGCCTCTGCACCTGCTAAACTCAAGAAGAAGCTCTGAAACCCACGCCCAATGAGGGAGATATACTTGTTTACAGACAGATAATTGTACTTCATTTGGGGGACAATGACTAAGTAGCAAATACATGGTGTGTGGAGATGGTTATCCAGCAAGACAAAGAGTGTCATGTATAGGTAACAAACAGAGCCATTAGGACAAAGAAAACAGTGAAGCTAACAGGAACAGGCCAAGTCTTACACTGGGAAAAACCCCAATAAGTTGAAGTCAGTTGATGTTTGATTTACAGTTTTCCATGTGACTTGAATAGCACAAATCTGACTTTACAGAGGGTCCTACGAAAATCTGTGTTCATGTATTTGAACTGAAATTCATGAGCATAGTTCTGGGTTTTCTCTAACTCTTTTTTAATGGCCCAGATGGATTTTTTGAGCTTGATACACGCTGAGAGTAGGGTTTAACTAAGATGGAGATTCACTAGTTAAATGCAAAAATGTATTACACTATAGGCTGGAAAATGTTAAGAACATATGATTAACAGCTACAACTCAACGAATATCTATGTTTATGACTTATATTCCCATGTGTTAAGTAGTAGAAATAATTTATGTAATTTCCTATATTATAGTATTTTTAAAGATAATACAGTAGAAATTGATAGCAATAGAGCAAAATCATCTTAAATAATATTTTATCACTTTCCTAAAATAAGTGTATCATTTTAAGCAAAACCAAACATCCAGAGTTATTTTGAATGTATTTATCTGAATTACAAATCTGGGGGTTGAATTCAGTAGAAAGAAGTTGTAAATCTATTGTACCTTCCTCTTCAGCAAGTATAATATAAACAAATGTTTACATCACCCTCACTTAACTTTTAGAACTGTCCTTAGAATTAACAACAAGCTATTTTCTTACTTAAATTTCCATCTGAGTGCAACAGTTTGTTTTATTGTCCATACTAAAACACAAATTTCCACTTCACTGTAACAGTTGAGTAGATTATAATGTTCTTAGGTATTCATAGACATTACACCTCTACAAATAGAAGCAAATGTAGTGATATAAGAAAATGTGGTCACAATCACCATTTATTTCCTTTGCAAGTTGCCTGGAGTACACAGAAAACAGTCCTGATAATAGCACTTCTATTTTGTAGCTGGTCCCAGCACTTTAGTTTTCTAACTTATTGAGAGAAGTCTTCAATAACATTTCCTGACTTTCTTTACAGTGCTCAAATCATATTCTGGAATAATTCACTACATTCCACTTTTCTCCAATCCTTCTGGGATTCAGCAGAAACCAAAAGCATTGATTAGTGTGATTGATTTCCTATAACTATTTGCAGGACTCAGTTATCTCCAAATAAGCAGAGTCAAGTGTAATGACCGATCTTGGTCTCCATGGACTTGGACATTAGGGATCAATTATAGGAGAAAGAGGACATTATAATGATTGATGGAAGTTTATATAAATAAAATGCAGTAACTCATCATTCTGACTTCAGCAGTAAAAATTGAGAATTAGATGTGAAATGTTTTAAGCTGGAGAAAAAAAGGAAGATGATTTAACAAATTCCTTATGCATGCAGAGAAATAGTTCATTAGAAATTCTAGCAAATCTTTAACACCAAAATCTTAAGTGTGACCATAAGTTTTATGTTTTATGAGCAGGACAATGAGGAACAGATGTTGCCAAACATCCTTAAACTTCTTTCTCATAAATTTAAGCAGATGATGAAGGGTTCTCATGTCAGAAAGAGAGTTCTCTTTTGACACAGTCTGTTGATCAGTGAAAATATCTGATAGCATAGCCATAAAGATATATTGACAAAGTTTTGTGCCTAAATTTTAAATAGTTCGATGGACCTTCATCAAGAAAAGTAGTCATTATAAATCTACATTTTCTTTCAAAATACAACACAAGTACTTTGAACAAGGTGAGTCATAGTAATATTTTTTAATCAATTTTATTTGAGTTAACTTTAGCCATGTAGATTATTGGAGATATGGTTTTGCTATTTGGGCAAATATTAGCTCTGTCCAGAGAATAAGTTGTGCAATCACAAACAGGAAAAGCCACAGGTGAACTTAAAGTATGAAAAGAGGCAATTGGAAGCTGCAGTGTTGTGATGTGTGTCCCACATTGAAGTGGTGTGTTTGACCTTAACTAGGCATTTGATTTCTCTGAGCCCAGGTCTGTCAGTGGTTACATATAATGAATTGACAAAGGAGATCAATACATAATACTTAAACTAGGATCTGCCATGTGCTTGACACAGTCATCCTATAAGTTTTGAGGTTTAGACAATTTGCTTATAGGTTTTGTGCTGCTTTTCTTTAAGAATGTTTAAAATGTACTTGGCCTGTAACTTTTGCAAAATAGAATTAGGACTATGTAATTGCTACATTTATATACAAAAAGCTCTGAAAGTTTAGGTATTCTTTTATCTTTATAAATGTCAACAATATGTTTAAAATGATCAAGGGGGAGTGATGCAAATTGTAGCCAATATACTAAATTCACAATGCAACCAATCAATGATATTTCATGTAATTCCAATGCATTAAATAAGTTCTCACAATAAAAAAATTACTTAGACTTTAATATAAATAGATCTGCGTTCCAGTTGCTATGTCCCATGTCCTAAAGTCAAGTGCCAGATTTACTTCAATCTTGAGTCCCCTCAAAGTAACTTTTGCCTTCTATCAGCCAGCAATGTGTCCTTTTTCAATTCAGAAAGCAAAATCATTGTGTAGTTATCTTCAATATTTATGCTACACTGAGCTCTATACTATGCTATAATAATCAAATACAAACATGTCTGTCTTCTAAACATGGAATACATAAACTCAGAGTCATTTTGTTGTTTTGTGCCTTCTTCTGGTTATCACTTTCTTGGAGACTTGTGGTATCTTTCTTTCTTTGTATTAAATTTGTGTTAAATGAAACAAATTCATGTGGAAAGGACACCACAAAAGTTTTTGTCTCTTAATTCCAAGTCCTGTATCCTAAAGACAGATTTTTTTTTTAACTGATCTTGTCACTTTAGTGAAAATGAAAAACATCTCTTTACTTGTAAGGCAAAATTTGGGTTTATTCGTCAGACAAACAAAATAGTTGAGGGTCACTAAATTCTACAATACAAGTACTGAATACTGTGTGTTGAACTGAGCATTCATGTTTTATGAAATGAATTATCATATTAAATTAATTATGTAGAAAACTTGGTCATTTCACCAAGCACATAAAAAGTTAGTGCAATAGGGCCTCCCTGGTGGCGCAGCGGTTAAGCGCTGCGTTGTGGAGCTGTCGGCAGCAGCGATGCGAGTTCGATGCCCTGCCAGGGAGAATCCCACATGGTGGGGCAGACCTCTCCTGCCTCGCCTGCTGGTCCCCTCAGCAGTGTATTTCTGATCTGCCTGTTCTGCTCCCCGCTCTGTCTCTGATGAATCCTCTCGCCACCCCACGCCTCTGGTCTGTACCCCAGCTTGTATGTATAAATAAATAAATCTTTAAAAAAAAAAAAAAAGGTTAGTGCAATAACTGTGTGATGCAAGAGAGGAGTAACATTTCACCAGGTATAGAATGGCTGACAGAATATACTGATTTGCTCTGATCTTAATGTTTTCTGTTTTAAAACTAGGGTAATGGCCAGCATAAAAGGAAATGCAAAAGAGTAGTGAGTTAGACAGACTCAACAAATATGATATATGCAGCCAGGGCACAGATGCTCCTGTATCAGAGAGATGGTAAAGGTCATGACAGGTCAGAACAATGATTGCTAGAAACCCTGCCATCACGACCATGAGTCATGACAAGACGTACTAATTTATTGAACTTAATCCTTACAAAAGCATCAACATCAAATGTGCACATAATCCATAATCTGTGACATTTGTTACTTGCAACTTACCTACATGAAAAAGATGCCTATGACCATCTGTGCATTTGATTCTGGGCTCTGTAGGTCATCAGGAAATGGAAACATCATAATGGAAGAGAGAAATTCATATCATATTTTATCATTAGAGAGGACCTTAAAGAGCAGGTAGTGGCGTTGCTGTAAAGAGCGTGATTTTGGGTGATGGTCACAGTTTTTGAAAAGGCAAAACTGGGAAAACTGTAAGAAGCAGGAAATAAAGTAAAATAATTTATCTGAAATAAGGCATGTTGAGGTGGTCAGCTGAACTGAAATAAGGCCATTTAAGGACAGAGAAGGCATAAGTAATGCAGGACTTAGAAAATAAACAACAAGATTTGGAGTTATATGTATCAGTTATTCTTTCAGTATACTGTGTTAAAATAATGTCCATGGAGGAAGGCAACCATTTCTATAAGTTTATAAATCAAGAGCTATGTTCCTGGGCATGAGTTATCTAGAGAGGAATGCTTTAGTCATCTTGTTACCTGTGCTGGCTGTGATGCTAGGCTTTCCACTAAAACCTCACTTGGTGAACTGCTATCAGATAAAATCATGAAGAGGAACATTCAATTAGCAATGGAAGGATTTACTTAAAGCTGTCATATTAAAAATTAACAGCAATTCATTAGCTGACATTAATAGTAAGCACTCCTTTTTATCCAACTGCTTTGTTATATTTCATGTTACAGATATTTTATTCTTTATTTATTTTTCTTTCAAGGAAGTTTAACAAACAGTAAGTCTTCATGGAGATCTGGAATCAAACTTCCAATGATTTCATTCTGTTGGGGTTGTTTCCCCCAAATCGAACTGGCTCCCTACTCTTACTCCTTATCATCTTCATATTCTTTCTCGCCTCACTGGGAAACTCAACCATGATTCACCTCATTCGCGTTGATCCCCGGCTCCACACTCCAATGTACATTCTCCTCAGCCAGCTCTCCCTCATGGACCTGATGTACATCTCCACCACTGTCCCCAAGATGGTGTTCAACTACCTCTTGGGTCAGAAAAGCATCTCCTTCCTGGGATGTGGGGTTCAGTGCTTCTTCTTTGTGACTCTGGCTGGTTCTGAAGGT
>PVIJ01015737.1:0-35268 GCA_004024925.1 Scalopus aquaticus
GGAGATGGATCACGGGTGAACTGGTGGTGGGCTACCCTAGGGGAATGCAAAATGTAAAAGACATAAATAACAATAAAAATATATATTAAAAAAAAAAAAAAGAAAGGAACATAAGCACCTTTTCCTTTTATGTACCATTTCTCAATATATGTACCATTTCTCAATATATGTACTAATTCCCTTACATCTCTAAACAGTCAGTAATTAAATTTTTGTCATTATAACCAGTGAAATTAAACCTATTATATGGGTTTCAATGTATCCAGTTCTTACGTTTATTGAATTTCAGGTTTCCCTATACTAGTGGGAAAGTCTTTAACGCCTAATTATTTTTTTAATATATATTTTTATTGTTATTTATATCATTTATATTTTGTATTCCCCTTGGGCAACCCATCACCAATTCACCCATAACACTTAATTCTTTGTAACATGATTCTAAAAGTTTCTGATAGCTCCCTAGCTACCTGACATAATAAGGTTTTCTAAACTCACCTTGTACATTTCTAGTCCATTATATAGCATCAACAATTTCTCCACAAAACCCTGACATCTCGAGCCATAATTTGTTCACCCAAAATATGTATTGCTATGATTGCCAAGGTTTTTCATACAGTCACACTCATGAAGATGCATGTGTGTATAGCACATATATTGAAATATATACATATACACATATACATACATACATGTAAACATTTCATAGTTATTTTGTTTTCACTTAACTTCTATGTTTCACACATACCTGTTTTATTATACACTGGTTCTCAAGCACAGAGACGCCTTTGTTTTATTTCACATTATACACTAAGCAATCCCAGAACACAAATATTAATAAAACTACCAGCAAAGATATTAAAGACAAATTAATTTTTATATAGACTATTCTCCTTGCCCTCTCTATTTTTAATTTTTTTCTATAAATTTTCAGTACATATAGACACCATACTCTATATCGGTCCTCTTTTATTCCTAGTATTTCAGTGATTATTCTCCATCACTGTCATATATGTCACTCTAGTCACCTGTCTGTCTCAAGTTTGGTCTCCAGCAGATTCCTTTAAGAACTGCTCATAAGTACAATATTTCAAGAGTTTCTGTATATTGATAAAATTTCTACATACTTTCCTTAAAATGTTGCTGGATATAAAGTTCTTATTTTCACTTTTTTAATCCTTGGTATATTTATCTTTGAATTATTTTCTGGCATGAAGCATTGCTATTGAAAAGCATGATGATGATATAATCTTCCTTTATAAGTTATACACTTTTTGTCCAGATGCCCCAAGGATTTTTATCTTTCAAGTACTGGACTTTTCCTCAAAGATGTCTGGATGGTAGTCTTTGGGGGTTACTATTCCTAAGATACACTCTTTCAATAAGAGTTTCAATTCTTTGTTTTTTAACCCCTAGATAAACATCCATAAATTACGGTTTTGAGTATTTGTTCTTTTGCTTTCCTACTTCAGAGATTCCTACTATCTGTGTAGTACATCTCTTTGCTTATGTTCAGTTTCCCCCCCTTTTCATTTTTTGCTTTGGATTTTAATATTTTTAACTTTTAATCTTTCCTATTTTGTGCATGAATTATTTTTTAAAGAGGTAACATTGGTTTACTGCCCTGTCTGTGATTCAGATGCAGGGGATAACACCTCCTCAGATTTCAGAATTAAATAAATTCATCACTTAGATGTGCTCCAAATAGACCAGATGCAAGTTCTGTGGAAGAATGAGAAGTTTATTATCTGCAAGTAATGGAGTCAGAGAATGTAAATTTCTCCATAAACTGTGTCCCCTGGTAAAAATTAGAAAGGATTTTAAAGGAAAAAGAGGGCAAAAGGAATGTAAAGGAGTTTTGGTGACCAGTCATCTGCTGCTCATCTGAGCATGCTCAGATGTGCTTCAATCAGCCACACATAGTAAATATTTAGAAAAAGACAGCTCAGCTCCTCTCTCTGAGGAGATTTTAATATGACAATGAAGACAATATAAGTTTTAGGCCCAATGGGCTAGTGGCTTGAATCTGGTTACTGCAGCAGAATAAATTATGGTTTAGTTGAATAATATTATTCTTGAATAAATTAATAAAGAATTTTAACTGCTCTGCTGGAGTCAGAAGTGAGCAGGAATCTCTTGTTTACTGTTATTTTGAGGTCCTAGAATTACTATCTTAATACTTTGTCTTTGTTTTCTGGTCCTGATTTAGCAACAAATTTTCTTAAGATGTCTTTTGCTGCATTTTTCACTTCTAATATGATTTTTTCTTTTATGAATAATCCTTTCTTAGTGCTTTTTGTTTTTTCTGACTTTTTCTAATTATGATGCATGTCATTCATTTATATCTTGTACAGGCATAACTTATTTAGTTGGGCTGTATGTAATTACTGTTCATTGATACTGCTTTATTCACAAGTTGAAGATTCTTCCTAACCTTGCATTGAGTGAGTGTATCAACATTATTTTTCCAACAGCAGATGCTTACCACATGTCTCTGTGTCACATTTTGGCAATTCTCACAATATTTCAAATGTTTTATTATTATCATGTTATGATAAACTGAAATCAGTGACTTTGATGTTACTGTTGTAACATCCCGCCTATGAGAAGATTACTACTCACTAAAGGGTGAGATGATGATCAGGATTTTTTTACAATAAATTACATTTTAGTTAAGGAATGTACATTGTTTTATAGACATGTTATTGCACATTTAATAGACTGTTGTGTAGTGTAAGCATAATTTTCATATGTACCATGAAGCCAAAACATTGATGTGACTATTGCAATATTCACTTTAATGCTGTGGTCTGCGTTCCTATATAAGAAATCAGCTGTCACATGCTTACACTGTACTTATTTTCTGAGATTTTCTGGTTCTTTTTCTTTGCCTCTTTTACCTAGACATCCTCTTTCCTTTCATTTTATTGTTCTTATTTTGATCAATTTTGATTCTTCTTTGGCAGTTTCTTTAGCTTGCCACCTTATCCTGAAGGGAAATCCTGGTTAATCAGCTTCAAGAGTTCATAGGGGCCACCAAGCTTCAAGTCCTTAAACCTTCATGTAGGTGCTTGCACACAGAGAATACGGAGATCCCTTCCACTTTAGCTGCTTTTCCACTCTTCTCTAATTGCCCACCCACACTTTCCCTTTTGGCTATCTGTGGGTTCTTATGCTCAGATTTTTCTGTCACCCCTTTACATTCTTCTTGCTTCTTCTAGTGAAGACTTTGGTGCCATGCAGAATTTATGGTTTTCAGCAATTTTTCCCAACAGCTTGTATCTTAGAATTCAAAGAAATGGTTTGTGACTTAGTTTTGTTACATATATTGACTATAAGTTTTTTTTTTTTTTTCCCTTTCCAGTTGTCACTGTCTTTCAAGAATTCCTCAGGACATGCTCCTTTTAGATATAGATACAGGTACAGCTATAGCTATACATATAGATGCAGATGCATACAGAGCTGCAGGTATAGGTAGAAGTACAGATACAGATATGAAAATAAATATACACAAAGATACACAACAAAAAAATGACTAGCAGAATAAGCATGGAAAAAATTATCAGGTTGACAGGATTATTGGTGATTTTTTTGGTTCTATCTTGATAACAATTTTTGATGATGTTGTTTGAGTTAGAGTAGAGAAAATGCCTCACATTTGTTTTTCTCAATATTGTGGTTTTTGGCATAAATTCTATGCAGTCTCCTTCATATTCAAATCATACTTAGACTATTCTACTCCATTCTTCTGTCTGAATAGCCCAAGCTTTTGCTTTCCAAACATTCTTTAGCTTTCAGAATAATATCTCCAATAGAAAATTACAAAGGCCTACTTAGAAGCTATAAAGTCAAAGATTGAGTCTCCCTCAGTTCCTTTTTGTTCTTTTTCCCCTAGGGTAACAGCCCTCACACTCCTGTCAAGTTTAAACATGAAGACTACAGAGCATTTTTTAAAAAGGAAAAAATAGGCCAAAAGGTAGTTTTTCACCAAGACTTAATACCTAATCTAATTGCAGTTTCATCCTCTCCCAAAAGTAGAATTTTAAACCAATCACTCTGGGGATTCCTGGTCAGCACTAGTGAGGTCATCTGTATGATTAGACGCCCCCGGTCTCCCCTAAAGGAAGGTGACTTTGCTTGAAGTAATCCTTCCTTTCTTTCCCTAATGACTTTGTCTCACCCTCTGAATCTAAAAAGCTTTCATTTTGAACAACTTTTTGCAGTACCTTTCTACTTCCAAGATGGGATGCTGCAGGTTTCATCAATTATTTAATAATGATATCATTAAAATTGGCTCTGTTGGACATTTATTATTTAGCAAGAGTTAAAAGACAATTAACAAGAAAGAAAAAGCGGTGAGTTGCTATTTCATAATGTTAACTATTTTCTAGATATAAGTGATTGTCTTTAGATGCTGTTATTGCAACACTGACTCTTAACTCTCGTGGGCATGAGTTCACCTTTTGGTTACTATTCTCTTCCCTAAGATAACTTAGAGTCTTAATTGCAGCATATTTATACCTATCATCAATTAAATTTAACTGTTGTTGATCTGAAAGAACAGATGAGTGAAGCAACAGTAATGATTAAAATGTCATATATTAATGCTGTTAATTTAATTGTTAAATGTAATAATGATAGTGATTATGTTATTAATTAATGCTTATTCAAAATTGCATTTAAGTTTGCTAAAAGACAAAAGGTATAATACAATTTTAAGAACTTATTAGATCAAAAATAATTCGAATCAGATAACATCAAACCAGAAGTGGCTAGGGGTGTTCCGCTGACAGAGCTAGAGGAAAGACTTTTATAGAGTAAAGGTAGAAGAAAAGCTAAGAAAGCATTTAACTATAGACAGAATGGTTGTCTTATTTGGGAAAACCTTAGTTGTCTGTGATTGGTTTTCCTTAGGTTCCAATTTCTTAATCTTGAGGTAATTACAAGCTTAGGGTCTGGTTTACTTATGTGGACTACCAAGGCATTAAAGTCTCCTTGTTTAATTAACTTAGCAAGGTTTTCTCCCTTGACCTCACATTTGAATGGGATTTATAAACCACAAGCTCCCTGGAAAAACGTCCTCTTTTCCTCTTTATGCTTACTTCTCCTATAGATTTCACTGCATAAAATAACTGTACTCAGGCAGTTTGAGGGCTATTTTTAGGTAAATATTCTGGAATTCTCAGTTAGAGCAATATCCACTGCAAAGGTGTGTTCCTCCCAGCCAAGCTTCCTACCATTCCTCAGGTGCCACAGTATCTCAAGTTTCGTGGGACAGAAAGCATGAGGGAGGGAACCTAATCATAACCTTGTCCTGAAATTATGTTCCTATCAGTGCTTTGCTTTCTTCTTGGCCAATTTTCAGCAAAATTGACTTTTGGTAAATATAGTTGTTAATGACTGATAATAGAAGCCACAGTACATCAACACTACCCTATTTGTTCCTTAACCCAGAGAGTGGCTCTTGGGAAAAAAATCTAAGATTATAGAGTTTTTTTAATAATTCCATGCTTTTATAGAGTAGCTAAAATCTATGATGTCAAAATATGTGTTTTGGCAAAAGATTTATTTCATGGGAGTAGTCTTGAAGGCTGGGTGGAAATTTCTTTTAAAAAAGATAAATGTTGCTATTTAAAGTGTATCTCTTTTCAATGATAAGAAGAACTTAAATTTGCATATATCTATTTTCCCTGTAGCCACTTAAACTGACCACTCCTCCCCATCTCCCTTGTCTTAGCTAACTCCACTCCCTGCCCAACCTCACTTGTTTCACCTATTTAAGATGGCATCTAAAGCCAGATGGGGGGGCCTGCCTGGTGGCGCAGTAGGTTAAGTGGGTTAAGGGCAGCACTGTGGAGCTGTTGGCAGCTGTGGCGCTGGAGAGATTCCCACATTGTGCAGCAGACCTCTCCTGCCTCGCCCACTGCTGTCTGTTCTGCTCCCCACTCTGTTTCTGGTGAACCCACTCACAGACCCACACCTCTGGCCTGCACCCCAGCTTGCATGCATAAATAAATAAATCTTTTAAAAAATAAAATAATAATAAACAAAAATAAAGCCAGGTGGGCAACTTTGTCATGCTGGGTTTCTCTCATGCATATAACAACCTGTAAATATTATTGAAATTTCTTTTCAGTTTTATGTCTTAATCAATTTGTCTGATGCTTGTTTGATTATTTGATATCCTAGAACCCAGAAGCCTACAGAATAGTTTCATTTGCATCCTTATGGGTGTGTCCCTGAACCCCCAGAACCCTTGGGGTGGCTAGTGCAGCCTCCCTGTCTAAGTGTATACTATGCAGCTTCCTCCTGCCCCTACCACGATCACTGAGGGGTTGAACTCCATCCCCTTATGTTCCAAATGAGACTGGGAAAACATGTTCTGAATGCTGTACCCTGCTGGATCCTGTAGTGCAGATCCACCTGGCACCATAGGTTGCTAAGTAGATAGTCTCCCTCTAGCTCTACACTTCTAGCTATTCCTCTCCCTCTGCCCTATTAGTTCAATCATTTTTGCTATTTTTGTTGCACCAAAGACCTTTTTATATGCATGTGTGGCAGTAGACCCAGAGAGAGGTTCTGACCTAGTGATAGTTTTTAGACCCTTTGCCCAGTAACACCCTGACAATAAATAAATATACTCCTACAGATAATTGTAAGATTGTAGATTATATCAGTCTCAATAGATTGCCAAATGATTTCCTAACAATATTGCAAATTAAATGTTTCTACAATGTGGTATTAGTTTAAATTTACCCTATAATTTCTGAGGGTATTTTTTGAAACAAGACATTTATCTCATGGAAGATAATGACAATACATATAAAAAATAAAAAAAGACACTGTATGGTTACATTAATAGGTGGTATTAATAGAAACCAAACCCAACAAATGAACTAAATAAAACAGAAATAAACTTTTAGACTTTAAGATAAAGAAGCTGTAACCAGAAGGAAAGGGGGAAACAAGGGTGGATAAATCAAGAAAAAGAAGTGAAAACTGAACTTCTGGTGGTACACTTAATATACACTTAATATACAGATTTGATTTAAAAAAAAACATACTTGAAATATATAAAATATCATAATGCTATATAATAATTAAAAGATTATAATGAAAATCATACAATTATACAGTAAATTATAATAAAATATTATATTACTTATTTTTTGTATCTTTGTATAGTCACAATACTTTCATGTTACTTGATTTTTAATTCAATATTCTATTTAATAAGTATATACTAAGTGCCTATCACGTGTCAAGCACCAAGTTAAGAATAGGGGGGTGCAATGAAATATAAGAAACTTTAACAGCTCAATGGAGAAGGAGGCATTGACACCACTCAAAAAAATAAGGAAACAGATTTAGAAAGATTAATGATTTGCCCAGGTTATTGATAGGTTAATTCATAAAAGAGCTGAAACTAGTATTCACTTTGTGTGCTTATGATTTCATACCAACTACTAATACTCCCATTGGACCACTTACTCTAATAACAGAATCACATATTTATATTTTTCTGATCCATTATAAAATCAAAATTAATATTCTTTTTGCTTTTACTTGAAAGCAAATTTTCATGCAGATTTGCAACTCTGTCATAAAAACATCTTTATACAACAATCAAATGAACACAGATTCTCAGCTGTAAATTGGCAATCTTTGGTATATGATGTTGTTTGAGTACTTTGGGGTACAAAGTAGTTGAGGAAAAAGACTTTTGTCCCTGAACTGGATTTGTTAATCCCAAATTATTCTGGTGCTCATTACCTATTCAGTAACACACCGGCCTATCAATCTACTGTAGAAATAAAAGCTGCATTTACATTTCTTTCTTTAATCTTCCCATTCTTAATTGCCATATTGACAAGAAAGAAACAGTTGTTTACTTTCCAAATTCTCTGGAGCACCAGCCAAATTAATCCTTTTAAGCAGTGTTTCTTCAGCTCCTGAAACAAGTAGCATGCAAAGTAGCAAGAGGCTCCCTTAAGAGGCAATAGACACAAGATGCCTAGACATTAACCTTGACTGGGAGAGTCCTTCAGGCATTTGCTTCTAAGTTTCGAAAAAGCCCTGAGATTCTGGGGAAAGAAGAGGTATAACTAGGACTGGATTAAAGAGTAGGCCTGCTAGGTAGCTCCCTGGGGTGTCATTCTATAAGGGGAAGTCTAGTAAACATTGTTGGTCTCCTCCTCTTAAGCCATTTCCCCTACTTTCTTGAGAACATAATCCCAGCTTTGTTCTCAGAAGCAATTTGTCTAGTCTGAGTGATGAATCATGATCTGTCTAAACTAATATTGGTATCGCATTCCCTTGACAGAGACTTTCATTCCCAGCCTCCCTTGCAGCTATGAATGACTATTTGACCTGATTCTGGAAAATAATATGAAAGAATAAAATGTTAGATTGTATTGGCTGGCACTACTCTTGCTCCTTCCTCTTTATTTGTACTGTTGTGAAGCTTTGCCCAAAACCTGGAGGTAAGGAGAAAGGTACTCCTGAACAAGTGAACTCTAAATATTAAATATAACTACTAGAGTAAAAAGGGTGAACAATAGGACTCCAGGAACAGTCATCTATATAAAAGCACAGAGAAAAAAGAAACAGCATGGAAACTGAAAAACAACAACAACAACAAAAACCTAAGAAATTTAGTATCATATCATAAAGAATAAGGTTCAAAGTGATAAGAAATAAATCAAAGGTAGACAATAATCAGATCATGAAGGTCATTATAAGCCATCTTAAGTGATATTTTGTACCAAAAGCAAATGTAAGCTATTGAAAGCTTTTACTCAAAGAGGTGACAGGATTAGATTAAGACGTTAGGAGGGGTATGTATGGAACTTTATTAGAAACTGGTAAAACATAAAAATTATTCTTGCAATAATTTCAATGAGAGATAATGGAGGCTAAAGAAAGGGTAGTGAGGGCCTCTCTGGTGCCCTAGGGGTTAAGTCTCAGTACTATTACTGCTAAGTCCTGAGTTTGACCCATGGTTAAAGTGCTAACCAACATATGGCGCAGCAGACCTCTCCTGTCTCATCCACTGTTCCTCTTATCAGTGTACTTCAGTCAACCTGCCTATTCTGCTGCCCACTCTATGTCTGGTGAATCCTCTCACCAGAGAGGCCCCACATACCTCTGGCCTACACTCCAGTTCTTCTACGTAAAAATTAAATTAAATTAAAAAATAAATAAATAGGATAGTGGTACTGGAGAGAATTAGATACAATACACAAGTATTTATAAGGCAGAATAAATATGAGCTCGCGAGTGAAAGAACAAAAAAGTTAGGGTTTATTCCCTGTTTCTGTTGTTGGCAGCTGTGTAGATGTAAGTAATGTCAATCACAGAAACAGGAAACCGAATAAAAACAAGGTTTTTTGAGTAGCAAAAGAGAGCTAGAAATCTGAGACTCAGGCGTAAGATAGTCACTGACACAAACATGGAGGCTAGAAGAAGTTCTACGTATTTTTCAACAATGGGAGAATTGGGGAATGACTGGAGTAGAATTGTGGAGAAACCCTGAAGCAGTCCATCATTTAAGGAGGCAGATCTCAGCATTACTATGCATAAGACTCAGAAGAACTTGTTACAAGAAGATTCTTGAACTTCATCACTAGGACATTTCTCTCTAAGAGGCCAGGACTAGAATCAAAAATCTGCCTTTTTGGTAAGAATCCTACTAAGATGATTATTATGCATGCAGATGAATCAAGGACCATACTTGGAGAAATGCTGATTTAAGGGGGAAGTCACCAACATTGAAGAAGATGAGAGATCTTAGAGAGATGGGAAGAAACTGAAGAACTATGTGCTGTAAGGGAGGGCATTGCAGAAAATAGAGAGGATAAGCAGTGACAAAATTAGAAGTTATGCTGAATCTTACTGTAGTACTTTAAGTAAGATTGAAAATACATCAAATGCAAAGTGGAAGTCGCCAAACAGAAGACAAGAACTGGATGTTTTCCTGTTTTTCTGACATTTTGTTGCAATTCACTAGTATGTCAAATATTTGTCCACTTTCCCAGATATCCTATATAGCGATTTTTGTTATAACTTTTTCTGTTGGAAATACTTCAAAATTATTTTCCTTTAATCATAAAAATAAGAACTACAAATATAAAACTAAAAGGAAGAGTGGCAGAATATGCCAACACAAAAGATGTCCATTTGACATGATTATTTTGAAAAGCAGTAGACACAAAAGCAGATTTGAACATGGAATGAAAATTACCTTAGTAATGGAAATTTATATTTATAAAGGAAATCTCCATCTGTAAGGGTGCACCAAGAAAGAAAGGATGACACACTAGAAATTCCTGTCAATGGAGAAGGCACCAACTTAAATCTACATGGCAATCCTTACTCAGTTTTTATTGTATCTTTCCTGGTCACATCTCAAAATTGCTCACATTCACACCCTTCTCTCTTTTGTCTTAGCTGAAGATGCTAGTCAAGCCTGAACTGTAAGCCACCTCTGAGAGTTACTCATTTTTCTCTGGGTATCTCTCCCCTGTGTATATGAGGTATACTTGTAAATGAGCTTCTATTTGTTTTCTCTTAATCTGTTTTATTACAGTGGTCCCAAAGAGGAACTTAGAAGGCTAGGAGCCAATTATTTTTTACCTTTTTACAGAAAGTAGCATTAATATTCTAGATTGACAGCAGAAAACTACATATTACATTTTTTAAGAAAAAAATACATAATTGACATAAAGATATACAAACTATTTCATGAATTTTGATAGACAGATGATGGGCCTTAAGTTTGAATTCTAATAATAAAATAAAAAATATTGTTCCTATTATTAAGGGGAGGGGGGAATCTAAGGCTATATAAGAACCACAAAATTAAACCTAGTTTCAATACATATTTCATGGAGTGATATTTCATGTTTCAATAGATATTTCATGGAGTGAAGTCCACTGGGCATTTATACAAGAATATATATTAAATGGGGAGAAAAGAATAGTTATAAGGAAGATTTTGATTTTTTTTTCTATTTAGAGATAAACTAAGAAACTGTATGGAATATCATTGAATGATTTTTTAAGAAACAAGACTTTCTGGTGTCTTTCTAGTAACTTATAAACCAAAAAGTTCTGGTCAATGATGCATGAAAAGGAGATGTGAATGGTAGTACTTTTCTTTTAGAGATTAATTTATCTAAATTGTGTGTGTGTGTGTGTGTGTGTGTGTGTGTGTGTGTAAAAGTCATGTGATTGAAACCTAAAAGGGAAAAGTAAAATTATAGAAGCTCTCATTTTTTCTAGTTAGTCAAATAATAATGGTCTCTAGGATCTTCTTACCTTAGGGAAGGAAGAAAGGACAGAAGGCTGGGAGGGAGGGAGGAAAAAAGGAAAGGAGAGAGGAAGAGAGGGAGGAATATCTTGTGAGATTATCATGTAATCTGGAAGCCCTGCAATTGCTTTTTTCCACTACAAAAACCCAACTCACATGCTCACAAACCCAACTGTCTTTGAAAGACAACTTGTTAATTATCTTTCTATTTCACAGCATAGCCAAGCCAATTTGATGACCAGACTGTTTTTCCTCATTATTTAACATGTTATATAATGCTAGCAAAAAAAAAATAATAATAATTTTAATATCATTTGGTTTGATGATAAACTAGAGTACATACTTCTTGCATTTTACTTCTAATTAGTCTGTTCCTGAAATGTCTAGAAATGAATACTTACCCTTTGGGTAAAGTTTCTTTAAATGCCAGACCACTAGAAGCGTCCATTATTTTTTTTTAAGAAAAAGTGGCAGGTTACCATACTTGACACCTCTGTATCATGACTCCAACATAACAGGGTCATTCAGATCAGAATGACATTACATTAGCAATTGTTCTGGTCTCTTCTCTGTTACAGTCATTATCTTTGGTCATTTTATTTAAATGCATCATTTAATTTGACAATAAATTGTATGACAGAATAAAAGGGACCTTGGGGGGGTGAAAAAACATCTACAAGTAAAACTGAATTAAAATCAAGTAATGTCAAGGTTAACTCTGCACGATGAGTTGCTAACATGCTAGATCTCCTTTACCAGGAAGAATGCTGACATAGCTAAACTGGACCATTTAACCTTGAGAGTTAGAGTAGGCTTCTAAAGCCTTTAAGGACCTTTGTATAGAAAACACAGCAATTATTTTTAGAACATCATGTCACTTGCAAAGAACAAGGTATTTCAAACATACAAAGTAAGATTAAATTAATAGTTAGGATTTTTAACTTATTCTCTACTTAAGAATATATGCTTGATACTATCCAAACTTGAACCTAACTCCTGGTTTTTCAGTTATAGGTGATATAACCTCAAGGAGAAAAATGATTAGATTATTTCTACCTCATCTGTAAAATGAAAATTGAAATACTTATTCACAGAATTGCTTTTAGGGATTAAGTAGGAAAGTTCTTAAAATAACACTGGTCAACAAATTTTTACAAAAGTCATATCACTGAAATAAAATTAGTCATTTCTTATTAATTTATTAATTTGTATGTGCTCAACACAAATATGACAGTCGAATTCTAATTTTGGCTCTAGGTTTTTTGTAATCTGCAATAAATTGATGGTTACATCATGAAATGCACGGCAATCACTGGTCAACAAATTTTTACAAGAGTCATGTTACTGAAATAAAATTAGTCATTTTCTATCAATTTGTATGTGCTCAACATGAATATGACAGTCAAATTCTAATTGGCTCTAGTTTTTTTTTTTGTAATCTGCAATAAATGGGTGGTTACATCACGAAATGCATGCCAATAGTAATAGGCCTACGGTTAATACCTGTAAAAAATCAAGTCATAGACTACTTCTTAGATTTCTTCACTTGTCTCTTGTACAGTTGTTCAGGAGCATCTCTGCGGAGTGTCCAGCAGTAGTCAGCCAGCATTGCAGTAGACCATTTTCCCTGGTATCTTTGTTCCATTGATGCGATATCTTGATGAAAACGTTCGCCACGTTCATCACTAACCATACCACAGTTTCCAGGGAAGAAATCCAGATGGGAATGAAGGAAGTGAATCTTTAGAGACATATTGCAGTCAAGTTTCTGATACTGCATCAGCATGTCTTCTACTAGTTCCTTGTAGTTTTCTGCCCTATGATTCCCAAGAAAGTTTGTAGACACTAGGCGGAAGCATTCCATGCTTGTTTCGCATCACTCTGCAGCAAATTGTTGAACCAGTCATCTCAATGCAGACGGAATGTTTGGGTAGACTATTCTCAGCTTCTTTTGCTTCATTATTCTGCTGGAAAGAGGAGGAACCAAGCAGAAATAACAGTCTTTTATGTGATTGCTTGGCTCTCTCCACACCATGGGGACTGCAAAAGGCATTGATGGTCTTTTGCCATTTAATCACTGTGAAAGCTGTGTTGTACATGTAGCACAACATATATGCAGGGCCCAAGGCTTGTCTTTGGTCACCAACCTTGCATCTGAAGTCAAGATGATAAGCCTTATTCACTTGAGAAGTGATATTTTCCTTCTGGTTGGAAAATGTCACTTCCCCACAAATAGAGCAGAAATTGTCCACACTATTAATGCACTTTCAAGACATGACTGTTCTGTATTGTGCCTAAATGGATAAAATAATAACAGTTCTATGGAACAATAGCTTAAACTGTCTCACACAAAGTCTGAAATATTTTCAATGCTCAATCTTTCTGACAGGGGTTTCTAGAGTGCACTGCTGACGTCAGCTTACTTCAGCAGCCACTTGGCAGTAGTATTGCATTGCATCAGAAAATGACGCAATCAACTCTGGATGATGTGTGCATGATGGTATTATGCAATTTGATGCAATATGACATCATTCTAGGCTGATTTAGTTGTTGCAGTCCTACTGGATAAATTTACGTGGTGAAACATAGAAAATGAATTATATGAAATATCTTCAAAATGAGAGCTAATAAAAAATTTTCAGTGTTATATTCATGTTCAGCACACCAAGATACTACAGATTAGGGCCTTTTAAAGTCAATTATGCTCTCATTGTTGACCAGCATAATCAGTCATTATTTTCATATTTTCTTAAAATTCCTACTTAATACTGAAAATACTTATGGAGGTATTTTATTAGTATGCTAACTGGAATTAAATTCTCAGTGATAGTTAGACAAAGAGTTACTAGATACCAAAGTGAGAAATAGCACCTGGGGAGAAATCTGGAAGATTTTCTCTGAGCAATGTTACAACAATCACATAAAAGTTTAATCTATATAAGTAGGAACAGTGAGTCACTGATATGAAAAAAACGCAATTATTCTTGACATGGGAGCTTCTGGCTTTAAGCTGTTTTGACCTAAATATATATTGATACTATCTTTGTGCAGAGGAAGACAATGTTGGTTTTATTTCTTCCTTTCTAAAGATTGTCTTCCAGAGATGCAAAGGCTGGTTATCCATTGTTCACATCTTCCTTATCAGCTCCTTGGTCTTTAGTGAGGTTGAAAAACTGATCTACTCACAGGCAGTACACTTTTGCATAGCTGTTCCACAGACTTCCTCTATGAAGATGGCTTAGCTCTTTTCTCTGCTAGACATTCCAAGAATATTTTATAGTATGTTCACAAATTGTGTGGTTGTTCTGTAACTAATAAGAGAAATAATAACCTCTAATCAGTAGTACCATTTAAATTCAAGGTTAAGTTTAAGGAACAGGTGATTACTCCCATATTCCTTGCCATTGGGTTTATAAAGCCAGGTGTGTCTTTAATCAACATCAATTCTTATCTACTTCCATTTCCTGTCCTTGAAAATTGGTGCAAGTAATTTAAACATTTTGAAAAACAAATAAAGAACATTTATACATGTGATTCCTTAGAAAATTGGCCTATTAGCATGGATCTATAGCTTAAATTCTAAAAGCACATAACCAAATATTGTCACCTCAATTCCCATTAGGGATTTACCCATTTGTATTAGTCATTATTTTCAAAATATCTAGGAGACTTAACCTGTTTATAATTACCAGACACTCATATTTCAAAGTAAACAAATGAAGTGTTTCTCTGTCTTGTGGTGAATAGGGAGGACAACCAGGAATGACACATCAGTGAAACAGCCCGAGTGAAGTGGGTACCTTAGCAGGCATGACTACATCACTGATGACAGATTTGGAATTAGAAAGAAATAGAAAAAAAAATTATGTATATATTTCACAGTTTTGCCTAGAGGTTTCATAAGTTGGTTTCTAATAAACTCTTTAAGTTTTGATACTTTCTATGCAGTATTGGCATATAAGGTATGAGAAAATCTACACTGAGTCTATTGAGAGGCTTAGATTCTGCCCTCTCTGAGATATTGCATAACTGAGGATGCCCCACTGAGCCATTTAGAAGCCTGTGGAAGAACTAACATCACCTGGAATTTCTTGCCAATTCAATTTTTGTGTAGTCTTATTAAATTTAGCAAACTCAATAATTCAATGGTCTCTTGGAAGCTAATTCACTCTCTCAGGTTATGGCTCAGTTCTTCAGATTCCTCACTTAATCCTTAGGCTACTTTCAAAGACGGTATATTGTCAGGTTGGGCAAACATCATAAAAGGCAGATAGTATATTTGGGAGTTTATTGGCCATATAGTCTCTATTGCAACTATTCAATTCTGCCACTGCAGCAGGAAAGAGACCACAGACAAGATGTAGATAAATGAGCATGTCTGTGTTCCAGTCAGACTTTTTTTTTAAGGATACTTTATATGGAATTTGTTTTTCATAAGCTATGAGAGTACTACAAAATATTTTTTCCAACCATTTTGAAAATGTATAAACCATTTTTTATCTTACGAGACATTCAAAATGAGCAGCAGGCTACATTGGCCCTTAAGCTACGATTGGCTGACTCTCGCTGTATTCAGTACTAGCGGGAGTAGCTTAGGTGACTCTGGACAGCGGAAGAGGGAGGATCTCTAGCCTCAAATTAATCTTTGTGTTAGCTTCTGATCACTCACCCAGAGTAAGCCTGTTTTCTATGGTTGTAACCTCATGATTCCACTTGGCCTGACTTTTTACCCTCCCAAGTGGATAGTTTTCCCTCTGCTTCCTACTTCTGTAGACCAAAAGGAGTCATTTCCATACCTTCCATCTTAGCCTCAGACCCAGTTGCTCCCACCACATAAGGTTCTTTTGATGGCGTTACACCTGGTCTATGCACTCTCGAACTGAAAGAACCATGCACAGGTAAATGAGAGCCTTTCTCCACCAAACTACATATTAACTAAAGTTGCCCTGGGATATCACTTTTCTGTTGGAATACCAAATTCTCAATAGGCCCAAGTCTCCTGTCTACATGTTAAGTAAGCTTCCTCCCTATTCCAGGCCTTTGAAGCATTAAAATATAGAGTACAAATTCTACTTCCTTTGACCTTAACATCATATTCTCCTCCTTCCCTGATGCCAAAATAGTGGACAACGGGACAAATCAATTTATGAATAAGGAAAATAATTCAGTTAGTATTAAAAATATTATACCCTTAAAATATAGGGTTTTTATGGGCACAAATAAGTAGGTTAAAAATTCTTGTGAAAGAGAACATAAAAAGAAAGCAATAGAAGATTGTCACAGCTTTCATTCAAAAATATAATGCTGACTTCATGGTTTGATAGGAAGCCATTCTAGGATAAAGAACCAATTTACAATGAGGCAAAATAATCTCTATGTTAATAGCTTTTTTCCAGATAATATTAGACTTAGAACATTTATTTACCTAGAAGAAAATTATTTTCTCATATGCAAACTTGTATTAAAGAAGCATTTTTAATAGTGGATTTTGTAGTGAAATAGAATAAGTTCATGTTGAAATATATTTTTAGTGAGCTTTAGTTCATGTAACCATGAATTAATAAATCTAGATGAGAATCTGATTCTTTAATAATTACTCATTTATTTATTCAATGATCGTTTTTGAGTACTAACTGTATGCCAAGCATTATTATAGAGCCAGGTATCATGTAGTGAAAAAACACTGTCAAGCAGGAAGAAGACAATAAGCAAGATAAACAAGGGATCTTTGTGAAGAAGTGTGTTATAAGGAGAAATAATAAAACAGAGAAAGATTTTATGAAGGAAGTTAAGCATTGGGATTTTAGAGAACGTGGCCAGAGAAGTCTTACTAAGATGACAACTCTTCAAAATCTGAATGAAGTAAGGGGTCTAACTATGTGATATAATAGGAAAGAACATTCTAAACTGAAAGTACAAGGGAGTGGTCCTGAAAGCACGTCTGACATGTTTGAGGACGGTGCACGGGAGCCTCGGCCCGCTCAGATGCTGCAGATGTGGGATCTCCACGCTTCAAGGAGCTCTCAATAAACACTGTGTCCAGCCTGGATGACGACCTGGCAGACAGGTACTGTGCCTTCAACTGCAGGCCCGGTGAAGCCACACAAACTCACTGCCAACCACTTCCTCTTAGACAGGCTGCGTCGGCCCCTCTGGCTGACCTGATGCCCATGGCATTGGCACATGACACTATGACCTTCCCGACCCGGATCAATGAGGACCATCTGGGCATCTCCACACAAGGGGGCAGGGAGAGCAACAAGAAGGAAATGTTCACTGGTTCTGCAACAGCCTCACCCACATGGAAACACTCTTTGAGTCTATGTGGAGCCCTCACCTGGGCAAAATCCTCACCTGCCCTGTCGTGCCAAGTGCAGTCCCAATCAGCATCTGCCACCACCCTGGCCCGGCTACTAACTACATTATTTCCCAGGCAGTTCCCACCTTTTAACCCAATGCTCAGTGCTTTGCCATGGAGCCTTTGCCTCCACCTCACTGTAGCCTCCTGCCCTCCTTAGTAGATTTTGTGATGACTAAAATGTTGCTGATGCTGAAATAAACTAGAGTTTTGGCCTGCCAAAAAAGAAGTAAAAGGAGTAGGCAGGGATGACTCCAGATTTTTTTAGACTGAGAAGCTGATAATAGAGGATTTTCATTTACTGAGTTCAATAAAATGCAGGAGAAGCTGACTTGGGGGAGAATATCAAGAGCTTGATTTTAGACATATGAAGCTTTAGAAATCTATTAGATATCTAGGTGCAAGGTCAAAAGGGCAGTTGAAGCTAAAGAAAAAAGTGCATGGCTGGATATATAAATGTGCAAGGTATCTATGTACCAAAAGTATTCATAGCCTGGATACCAAAAAGGACAAAGGAGGAAAAACTATTAAAAGAAATAGTGTGAGAGTGAATAAAAAAAGGCTGAAAATGAGTTGAGAGTTGGAAAACCAGTTAATTCAGGTCTTCAAGAAGGAGAAAGGCATCAGATATTGAGACTAGGTATCAGTGAGCTCAAGTCATAGTAATATTCTTTTTCACTTCTCTTTCATTCCATTTTTGGATTAGCCAACATTAATTGAGGCTGGCCATTTCTGATAACTCACTGAATGGGCAAAAGTATCTGAGCACCAGGCCTGATGAATGAGTTGGTTAACCAAAGAAATTGCTACCAGGAATATTTTAGATTAAGACATTCATTTCTATTGAATATTTATTAAATTCCTGCTATTTTCAAGATGTTCAGAACTCAGGAAAAAGAAACAGATGCAACCACTATTCTTCAGGAACTCACATTCTTATAGCATTTACGAAGACTGACACACTAACACATGTAAAATGTAATGGGTATAAATCTCATTCCACAACTCAAGTGGACAAGAAGTGCAAATTTATCTTTCAATACTTTAATTTTGCATTTTTGGGATTCAATCAAATGATGAAAATAAGAGCTTAAATCAAGACCTTTACCTCAATTTCAGAGATTTTGTCATACATCTAAGTTTCTTGGGTATAGCCTCCATGCCAAAGAATCAGAGCTGATACTGGTCCTCATCATGAACTCTTCCTGTCTATATCCTCTGAGCTGAACTTGTTCCCATCTTATCTTCAGTCTCTGACTAAAGCAACTTTCTTCTGCATTGTTCCATACACCTTCCTGTGGGAATTCTCCCAGCCTGGCCACCTCTCAGAGGCACAAGAAATAACCAGCTACCCTACCTCTTCTTTGTAGGTTGTAAGAAATTCTGTGAGCCTGTTCTAGTTTTTGTCATCTCAGACATGCCACTCCAGCCTGCCTTCCATGTCACATAATGCAGGGAATACAGGGTCACCTAGATCTTGGAACTTGTTTGGATTTTCACTAAAAGAGGGAATGGATCTTGCTCTGAGGTCTGGGATCTACTTATGCTTCCCCAGTTTTAAGGAATGGTTTAAGCACAGAACACAGCAGCTCACCCCAGGTAAACTTTCTTGATATCCTCTAAGTATACATTCCTTCTTTTCAGTCCAAGTACATTTTATTGAATGATGAAGCATGGGAAACACTGATTAGATTTATCATGTGTTCTTCGAATTCCATTGTTTGATTTTTCAAATCCTCAAACTTTAGAAACACCAAAGGTCTTCTCAAAGTTATTTCTTCTGTTCTCTCTTCATAACTCACATTGTTTATATCCTTTCCCAGAAACTTTATGTGAAATATCATAGTTACCATCTCTAGAAAAGAAAGGCCATGGACTATAAGAAATGGCAATTGTAACTCAAAGTATAATCTTACTGCCTTTTCCCCTCTAGTAAATACTTGCATCCTCAAAAAAGAAAAAGTATTTCAAAGTCCCATCCATAGTAAGATGATGGATGAGGCCTTCCTTGAATTGCTCAACAGAAACTTACCTCCTACACACAGGTTACTGTTTTCAACAGGATTGGGGAGAAGACTGGGTAGAAGCTGGGTGAAATTTTTCGCTCACATGCTTGGGGTTTCCACTCACTCTCTCAGGAGACACACTTTATTCTCAAAAATAATTCTATTCCTTACATCCACAGGAGCTGGGGCATAGATTTAGACAAGATTTCACTAACATTCTGCCACCAAAGTTAGCGGAGACTAACTTTTAAGGAATCTCACAATCTTGGGCCTACCTGATGGCACAACATGTTAAATCTCAACACTGTGAAGCTATCTGCAGCCACTGCAGCACAAGTTCGATATCGAGCCAGGAAGCTTCCCACATGGTGCAGCAGACCTCTCCTGCCTCGCCCACTGCTCCCCTCAGCAGTGTACTTCAGTAGATCTACCTGTTCTGCTCCCCACTCTGTCTCTGGTGAATCCTCTCTCCATCCCACACCTCTGGCCTCTGGCCTACAGCCCAGTTCTTGTAGGTACAAATAAATAAATCTTTAAAAAAAAAAAGTTATCTCACAATCTAGTGCAATGATGTTTCTCAACTGTCTTTGTCTAAAGTCAGTAAGAATATAAGCTGGGTCCCAACCAAATCTCTAGTCATGCCTTAATCTACTAAAGTCCCATCTGGTACCTGAGCTCAGCTGTCTGCCTCCAGAAAGAAAATGGCTACTGTCCAGGTTTTTGCAGAACCAGAGCTGTTTTAGTGACTCTCCCACTCTGATTTTCTCTTGTAACTCCCCAAGCCCACCTCACCAATCACATAACTGGTAAGAAATAGGTGCTTTTAATAAATATACTCCACCTGAAGAGGTTTAATTTTCTAATAGACAAGATTAAAAAAAGGGTATCAATGAAACTTTTAAATGTTCTCTTTAAAGATGTGTTTTATATATATATGTATGTATGTATGTATGGATGGATGGATGTATATGTGTGTACACATATACATATATGTGTATACACACACACACACTGGAATACTATTCTGCCATAAATAAGATGACATTTTGCCTTTTGTGACAACATGAGTACACCATGAGGGGATTATGTTAAGTGAAATTAGTTAGAAGGAGAAAGACAGATAATTTCATTTATTTGTGAAATACAAAGAAAATAAAAACAAATCCTCAGCCTCTGTCAACAGAATTCTTATCAGAAGGGAAAATGTGACAAGGACATGGGTAGAAGAGGCCAGTTTGTTGGTGGTGGGTGGTGACTGGATATTTGGTAGTGGGCATCGTGATACAATACATTTTTGAAAATTCTACAGTATTATATATTGTTACTGCAATAAAAAGTAAATGAAATTTTAAAATGCTCTCTTTGAAATGTTTCCGTGTAGGACTGAGATCTAATCTCCCACATTTCTTGGGATCAAAGAGATTTTATAATTCAATAGCAAAAATTATTTTACAGGTTTGAAGAATCTAGTTAAACTTTTATTTCTAAGTTGGTACTCTCAGCTTTCCATTTCTTAGCTATTTTCTTTTACTAAAAATAAAAAGCACAGCAGCTGAACATTAAATTGAAATAAAATATTTAAAATAATGCAATATGGAAAACCTATTTTGTTTATAGGAAAATGTCTTCTGAATGGTCACATTGATCTTTACCTCATATGTCTAAAAATTATTCAATACTAGGATTATGGAATTCAAAAAGTCGTTGACTCTAATTAATCAAAGCATTTTCTTTTATGTAGTCCTGGAAACCCCTAAAAAGTTATTAGCTGTCAGCAGCTTTGATGCCATTTTATTAGAGGCCCTGACTTGGTGCCTGCTGATAGTTATTATGAAGACTGAAAGGTTAATAAAAGTGGGCTGCTAGCAACCATCTTGCCAGATGTTTTTTCCTGCAGTTAATGGACTTGAGCCAATTGAAATTATCACTCTAGAACTAGTCAGAGACACTCTTAATCTCTGCATAGAAACATTGATTTTTGGTTTGTTTTTTTTTTTTAAAGATTGGTTTTTGTATTTTTGCTTTTCACCATCATCAAATTCAGAACAATTAAAATAAAGAATAGTTAATCTGCTATTTGGAAATGAAGGCCTGACAAATTCAGAAAGAAAGAAACCTTTTAAAATAATATGCACGTGTAACATGTTCCATTAATATAATAATAGCCCCTTCTCCGAAACAATGACTTGTAACACCTCTTACACTTTTTTTTTTTTTTTTGAGGCATGGTGGTTAAGGGCTACATAGGTATTAACATGTCTAGTTTATTTTAATTGCTGGGTTTATAAATCTGAACAGTTTTAATGAAATAATCAAGATCAACCAAATGGAACTGGAGCCAGTCACCATGGGTATTTGAGACATGCATGCTGTTTAGTGGAACTGAATATGTACTTATTCAATCCAAATGGAGCAGATGGCAAAGCAAACAGGTAAGCATTTGCTTTGTCTTCCAGATAATGTGGTTCACTGGTTATCCCTATTTATTTTGGAACCTTCAGAACATCTGTAAAAATCACATGGAGACAAGGTGAGGTGACTGAGAAAAACTTGAATAATGTGAGTAATTTTAGAACTTTCCAGCTTTCAGAGGAAGATGGAGGAATTCTCCTTCTCTGTCATCTCTTGGAATCATGTAGAATTTCAGGTAGCAACATTTGAAATTATACAAAGAAAGGAAATTATAGCCGAAATTATATAGCTGAAAATATACCAAGAAATGAAATTGTATCAAATCCAAAATTAAACTAGTGGTAACAAAACTAACAATGGAATGGACTGTATAAAATAGAAGTAAAATTGCTCGTGCCCACCTAATATCAGTGTGCTCATCTAGTGCCAAAATCTTAGTTTCTAAACACCATTCTCCATATAAAAGAATTAAGAGTTCTTTAGAGAAATGGATGAAGAAAGGAAAATCACAGGTGAGGCTAAATGTTTTTGTGCTGTCAGAAAGCAAAGAAATCCTCAATGATTAATAGCGATATAAAAAACAGCACCTAGCTTTAAAAATACAACTGGCCAAATTTGTGACATTTTCGGCATTTAAAAAAATAAAGGAATAAATGACAATGTTATATGAAAAAGTCGGTATAGGGAATCAGATTCTTGCATCGTATGACTCTCGACCATTCCTCAGGACCTTGAAATACTTTGTTCATTATTGGAGGAAAGCAAAGGTAAAGTGGAAAAAGCAAACTTTCCCCTCAAATACTTTGTCCTTGACATGATACACATCATTCTGTTCATATTCCTGCATTCCATTGGCCAGAGAATGACCTCATATGTCTAGAAGATGTTTGAGAAGTAGGGACAGGAATGAAAAATAGTACCTGCTGGGTAGCCACAGGTACACAAATAGGCAATTGAATTTTCTTTACAGCCAATATTTCCATTGATTACCTTACTGTGGGGAAAGAGAGAGGTGTCTCTATCTGTAGTAGAAAGAAAGAGAGAGAGAATTATGGAGAATGTATCTTTGTGTGTAGTTCTATCCTTCTATCTATCTATCTACTTATCTTTCTATATAGTTTAGTTATTTCTCCTTTATCACAACCTGAGGCCTGGGTAGGGATAACCCAAAATGTAACACTCTCAGTTTGGGAACATGACCTGATTTCCTGATGGAAGAAAAATTGCTATGAGGAGCAGGTTCATAAAGCTGCTCTTCCAGACAGCAAGCAAGCATAGAAGCCTGTCTTTATGAGGAGTTATCCTGTTGCCACATGAACGTTTGTTTCTGCTCAGTCAGCTTCAGGCTTTGAACCTGTGCCCCTTAATGAGTATCTCTGTCAAGAGGAACAGGTGAAGCCAGATAAAGGTAGCACAAAACACATTACACATTTTCAAAAGAAAAACACCATGGAACAGAGATGATTCATGTATAGTCAATAATGCAAAACATCAAAATCAAACTACTTAGTATCAACAAATATCCACATGTTAATACTTTGAATATGATTGAAGATAATAAGAAATAAATGTATTATACATTCTTCAGGCATTAGGACTTTCTCTGTATTTTATTATGATTTAGTTCTTCATTCAACACACCTTCATTGAAGTACCAGCTATACAGAAGCCATTGCCATAAACATTCAGGAGCAATGTCTATACTTATTTTCATTGTTCTAATAAGAAGTTTTTATAATTCAATGTAGCTTTAGACTTTTAAATCTACAGTTCTAAATTCTGGAATTTAATTTATGTGCAACATAAATTATTCTAGCACTGTCTTATATATTGAGAATTTAGATTCAGATTAGTTTTCCATTCGTCTATGAAATAAAAAAAATTCCATAAAGTACCTGACATTAGTGAGATAAAATGAGACTGATTTAGGAAATATTTATAGAGTCTAGCTCAATAACAATCATGACTATCTGTAATTATTATCATTAGAATAATAAGATCATACTACTAGTGAAATTATTATTAGAAGCTCAGAATGAAGTTTTAAATATTTGATTTATTCTAAAAAACAGATTCAGTATGTATATGTTTGTCTTAAGTGGAGAAGGAAACAAAAACAACTCTGTTACAAATCCCAATATGCCATGTATGTACAGTTTCATGTAACTGAAAGAAACTGTTATTAAACTGAAGGAAATCAGAGGGATACAAAATGCTTTGAGATTAGTGTTATATGAAGTCACTTTTCCTGAACTTTAAAAGGGACAGGCTCACCCATAAGCATGGACCAAATGAATAATGACAAGATCTACTGATAGATACCTTGAGAAATAAAATTATTCAGATGTTCAGTTCTGGATAGCTGAGGCATAGAATTCATTTTATAAACCCATCATAGTTGTGCTGGCAATAAAATGTCTCACACCTGTTTTGTATTCCCCCCCCCCCAGGGGCTGCTGTCAGCTATTTTAAATACTTCCTATGTATTTGATATCTGCAGGGCAAATGTTTTTGTTCTGCTCAGTGTTCTGTGCTGAAATTTTCTTTCTGAAACCTTCATGACTGCTTTTACAAGGATTCAGACTCTTAAGGTATCTTCAATTAAAGTAAACTTATATGAAGAAATATTGGTTCTCGCCCCTCCAAACACTACATGATGATCATTCTAAGCCTCTTGCTAAGTATATCCCACTATCATCACACCATTAACAATGACAATGCTTTTTCCTCACACCCATGTTTCTGGTACACAGAGATATTAATACAACAAAGAGAATGTGAAAATTATTAGTCAAATGGTGAGAAAAATTAATCTTAAGAGGTTATATTGATAGCTGGGATATTTTGTCTGTTGTCTTATTTGCATTTTAAAAAGTCTTAAGGAATTTGTTGATTCTAAGCAAATTTCTCTTTGTTTTCATGAATTGTCTTTTTATAAATTAATTTATTTAACTGTCTTTTTCAATGTCCAACTAAACCAGACCTTCATGTCAGGTAGAGTACCTATGCCAGATGTTACTCACCTTACAAATATTTCCTTTCCTTCTGAAACAATTTACCTTGGACGTTAGCCTTATATTTCTAACATGTAGGATAAGGAAAAATAAAAGTGTACATTTCTGGCACTTACCCAGTTGTGATATTCTGTATACTTCTGGAGTCATTCTCTTGTTAAGATGGAGGGTAGACAACAGTGTCCTAAATACAGATCACAAAGGGAAAGATTTTAGATATTGGGATTAAATTATTTGAAGCTTTACAAAAGCTAGATACAAATACCATCCTCAGATTTTATCTGAGCAAAATTGGACAAACTACCCAACATCCCTAAGACTCCATTTACCCAATTATAAAATGGAAATAAAAATATCTCATAGGATGGTTATAAGAATAAATGTGCTAATTTGGGGCCTCCCTGGTGGCGCAGTGGTTAAGCGCTGCGCTGTGGAGCTGTCGTCAGCGGTGACTTGAGTTCGACGCCCAGCCGGGGAGAATCCCACATGGTGCGGCAGACCTCTCCTGTCTCGCCCGCTGCTCCCCTCAGCAGTGTATTTCTGATCTGCCTGTTCTGCTCCCCACTCTGTCTCTGGTGAACTCTCTCGCTGCCCCACGCCTCTGGCCTGTACCCCAGCTTGTATGTATAAATAAATAAGTTTAAAAAAAATTAAAAAAAAAAGAATAAATGTGCTAATTTACTTTTACACCCATTAACTTTTGTGATGCCTTGCATTTATTAAGTATTCACTAATTTTTGGATACCACAGCTTTTTTCATATTCTAATATTAGCAGACTTTCAAGATAGTCAGACCTAGGTTCAGAAAACATTATCTCTAAGCTATTGGCAATAGGCTTCAGTTTTCTGAATCTCTTTTTAAATCTATTTTCTCAAAGATGTTTGTAGGAATGCATGAAATAATTACCACAAAGTACCTAACATAAAGAATAGAACTTTATAATTACTCAGTAAGTGCAATTAATATATATCCCAGCTAATATATATGGCTAGCATGTAATAATCATAAATCTAGACAATACTGTTGACTAGTCCAAATCCACTGCCAAGCCTGCTCTCCATTGCCTACATACACTGGAAAACCAGTTGGACAACATGACTTAGTCCTGACATGAGGTATTGGGACAAATACATGAGGGTTTTCTTAGAAGGCTTTGTTTTTCCTCCTAAAAGGGACAAAGGAGATTTGCTCCATCCCCTCTCTCCTTCTTCATGCCTTAATTGAGTTCATGATCTTTGGACCTGCAGTAACTGCCTTAAGACTAGGAGAGGAAAGATAACACAATTTCAGAGACAACAACCCTAACATGATTAAATAGATAAACCAAATCCAACAACTGCCTACTCAGCATTTCTTGTTCATCAAGATAGTCACTGTTTAGTTTGAAAAGGTGAATGTTGGTTGAGCTTCCTGCTACTTTTAAAGTGGTGTGTTCTGATAAAAATAAACTTCCTACTGTCTAAAATTCCCCCCCTCCATAAAATAAAACGAAGAATCTTCACCCATGCCAGTATTTTGAATTTATTTTATTTTTGTTTGGGTGCTTCTAACCAGATGCTTCCTTATTCTGCTAATATTTTATGAATTTAATATAAAGTGACACTCAGTTCATTGTTAATTTAGTCATCTTATCTAACCCTTATTTCATGAATTCTCTTGTTCTTAAATACAATCTTTGGGAAGTAGATAAACTGGACACAATATGAATGGCATTGAATATTGTAGTGACTCTTAAATAGACTATTTTTATCAACCCTATCTTACACATGAAAATATTGAGGACTCACAAGTTTCTAAGTTTGTTTAATTTGTAAGATGTGAACCAGGCAGTATGGGTTCTATGTTATATTACTTGGGTCTGATGTTCACTGTCAGTAAAACAAGATGATTTTCACTAGGTAGATTCTAAATATTCTTTTATTACAAGCCAGGGAGAAGGGCACTCCAAAACCTCCAAACGTGCATGCTCTAAATAGATTCTACCATCTGCATAATCTGGTGACCAAAACTTTTAATGGAAAGGAACTTTAATACAATTAGAGTGTAACAAAGAAAATGCATAGAATATAGGTCCCAAATCAAGCACCTGAAGTTACCCATGCCCTCTTGGGTAAACGTCCAACTAAACAGGGTTGGCCCAAAGCAGGGCCACTGCGGCCTGCCACAAGTGTAAGGCACCTCCTGGTGGGGACCCACAAGAAAGGAGCAGAAGGGGCCCAACACATCTGGGATAGAAGGAGCAAAATCAAGATAAAAACCGTCATTGTTGGGCCTCTCTGGTGGTGAAGCGATTAAGCGATGTGCTGTGGAGCTGTCGGCAACAGCAACGCAGTGATGCAAGTTCAACGCCCTACCAGGGAGATTCCCACATGGCGCAGCAGACCTCTCCTGCCTCGCCCGCTGCTCCCCTCAGCAAGGTATTTCTGTCAATCTGCCTGTTCTGCTCCCCACTCTGTCTCTGGTGAACCCTCTCGCCGCCCCACGCCTCTGGCCTGTACCCCAGCTTGTATGCATAAATAAATCTTTAAAAAAAAAAAAGCTGCTGTTGTTAACCTCCCCATGGGTCTCTCACCCACAGCTGTTTCAACCAGAGTAGCACCAAGAAGCAAGCACAGTTATATCACATGTCTCTTTGCTCTTTGTGCCTCCTCCAGGTCTCCTGGCTCGCCATACTGCTTCCTTCCTTCTCAGTCTCCTCTCTAGCTTCTCTCCTCTCCTCAGTCAGCTCTATCCTCTGTTGGGTGGGGCAGGGAACCTGGCACCTCCCCTTTCCTTGAGGACCACCCTGTTATACTTTCATATCTAACTTTCTATCTCCAAAGATAAATAGTAATTGCCAGTTTCTCTTACTTCTACTGTCCCCACCCAGTACCAAGATTAGAGGGAAGCACCACAAATAGGAAGGAAATTTAGCATAGACGGTGGCTTTAAACCTTCCCTAGGTTTCCATCCTATCTTGGTCACTTTCCTACCTGCATGACCATGTAAATGTTACATGACCTTTTGAAACCAGGACCTGTCTGCTGGGCAAAACTGATATTTTCCCACCACAGCCTAAGCAGCAGGAGTCCTTGGATAAAATAACATGGTGGTTTATTTCTCCTGTGCCAGAAGCTGCTGCCGGGGGGCACCCCCTCCCTTAGGTGCCAGCAAAGCCGGGGGGAATTTCTCTATGGCTGCACAGATCTCTGGGCAGCACCGAAACCGCCCTGCAGTGCAGCCTCTGAAATGGTTCAGTTGGTCACAAAGAATTGAAAATCATCCAGTCTGGCTCAGGGAACAACAATGGGGTTTATTTAACAAATGGGGGAAACGAAGAATTGCTAAGGCCACAGGTGAGTGGCTATCTCCCCCCGATAGTGTCCACAGAGTCCAGCAGTCCCAATCAAAAGGCCACGTCTCCAGGGGCCTCCCTGGTGGTGCAAGGGGCTAAGTCTCAGCGCTATTAAACTATCTGCAGCCACTGCAGCACGAGTTTGATCCCTAGCCAGGGAGATTCCAATATGGTGCAGCAGACCTCTCCTGCCTCGCCCACGGATCACCTCAGCAGTGTACTTCAGTTGATCCAGCTGTTCTGCTCCCCACTCTGTCTCCAGTGAATCCTCTCACCTCTGTCCTCCACCGCAGATCTTATATGCATAAATAAATAAATCTTAAAAAAAATAAAAAGGCTGTTTCATCCAAGATGGCACCTCCCGCCAACAAGGACCTGGAGCTCCTGGTGGGGAGCCGGATCCAACTCACCGCAGCTGTTGGCGCCCAAGGCAGGGCTGCTGAGATGATGCCACAGCAGCTCCACAGCCACAGTCTGGTCAGGAACGACAGCAGCAAACACTGGACCAGACAGCAGCAGAGGCAGCAGCCCCGAGTGGTGTAAGGTCCCCAGCATGACAGCTCTGTGAGTCTCTGGCTCTAACCAGCAGAGCTCTTCCAGGCCTGGGGCCTCTGGTGCCCCTTTTAGGCAGGGGCAGTGGCAGGAGGTCAGCTGCTGCTTCTTTGCTGCTTCTTTCGGAAGCAGGTACAGAGGAGGAGCCTAAGAGTCTAAGGGTATCCAAGCGGCTCCAGCCCTGCCTCAGGTCCTCTTCCAGGGTTCCCACCTGTAGTGCATGCAGGTGGCAGGGGCGCGGGGGCCAGGAGGCTGGCAGTCCTCCTAGGCCCCGCAGCGAATCTTTACTGTCTGCGGGCGCTCTCTGACGTGGTGGTCTCATGGTCGCTCCCTCTCGCAGTCGCTCTGCTGCCTACACTGGCCTCTGCTGCCCTTAATATGTTCACCCACTGGCTCAGGTGTGCCCACTGGTGCACGCCCACAACACATTCCAGGTGCAGCAGTCAGGCACGCGAGCCCCGAGCCCATGCTCCCTCCAAGCACCTCCTGCACCAAGGTGCAGGTGATAGCCACAGAGGCCAATGGCGCAAAAGCCTGAGAAGTCTTCATTTACCCTAAACCACCCTAGTTGATACCTGCCTGATGGGAGCATTTTCAATTCTAAGTCACCATCTGGACCGTTTTTTTCAGAAGCTGCACTGCAGAGTGCTCTGGGCAGCCAGCAGGAAATTCCCTTGGGCTTTGCTGTTACCCAAGGGAGGGGCTGCCCCTAGGCAGTAGCTTCTGGCCCAGGAGGGGAAAACCACCACATATTCCCAATGGTTCCCACTGCTTAGGCAGTAATGATGGGAAAATCCTAGTCTTGCCCTGCAATCCATGCTACAAGGCCCCAGTTTCACTTTCTAAGCCTAATTTCCTCATTTGTGAAATTTTATATGACGCTGTCAACAGTCAAAAATCATTATCACTTCTAGGCCTGAATGGGCAGGGGAACTGAGCAGTTACAAGAACATGGAGTGACTACTTGTCCACCTGAAAGGAGCTCAAAGGGGTAATTAATTGCAGGGAGAGAGCTGAATGTGTAAATGCCCTGACCTCATTCTGCTCCCACTCAGATATCTAAACCTGAAGAAATAAGTGAAAATTATCCATCACACACAATCTTCATGGAGATGACATTTTTAACTGGGATCTTATAGTTGAAAATAAGGAGTTTGGGTTTAATGCTAAGTGCAAATCAAAGCCACAAATATTTTTAAGCTGAGAAATAGCACGAAGATTCAACTGATGATTTAAAAATAATTCTCTGGTTTGAAATGGAGTGGTTCTATAGAAAATGGATTGGTGAGGATTAAGAGAGAACTTGGGACAACGAATTTGGATGTCACTGCAGTGGTTCAAGCAAAAGATATTCCCTTGTATTAGAAATACAAGAATTTAGAAATGGATGTAAGAATGTCAAAATGTGTATAAAGGTGTGACTGAGACAGAACTTAGAGAATTATATTATAATATGAAATTATAATATGGAAAATGAGAAAGAAGCTGTCAAATATGAAAATCTTCTTTTCTCACCAACAAGTTAAAAGGTGGTGTGATTTACTATTTTAGCTCATACTAAAAGCATGAGTTAGCTGAGAATTAAGTCTGACAAAAATCCCTGAATAGAGAAGGGAAAAAAACGCAGTGTGTTAAAAAAAAGTAGCTCAAGCTACATCGTTTTCAAGGAACAAAGCATATTTTATTATAGTCTATTTCAGTATTTTGGAATCTAACCACACACAAATAGAAAATTCAGCTTTCTGGCTGTCCTGTCACGGGTAAATGGAAGTGTTCAGGAATATCTGCTCACCTCTTTAAGATAAATGATATTAGTAACTGAAAGCAATAAAGTTACTTGTGACAAGTGAATAGAATATTGATTTTATTATATTTTTACTCTGGTAATTTTAAAAGAAATATTCATAAGGAGCTAGGTTCCAGGTCCAATAAATGAAAATAACAGAATCAATTTATTGTTTACTAACCCATTCTCAATAGTTCCAACTTTTTCATTTATTTGGTTTATCTTATACACCCTCCTTTAATCAAAATTTTATTAACTCTTTCCAGGGTTATGTACTCCATAGAGAATCCAAGGGATGAAGCAGAGTTTAACGTTTCAGTATCTGCTTTACCCTCTCCCCCAAATTTCTGAACATATTAACTTAGCTTTTCTGACAGAAAATGATGAGAAAATCTTGAAAGAATAATGTTTCTTCCCTTTCCCACACATTAAAATTACTTGCATTGGGGTTTCAGAAAATGGTGATTCCCAAGGCCAATGGCCCAGTGCATCCAATGGTAGAGTTACTTCTGGTACCCTCAGATGGATATTTTTGATAGTGGCTTTTACAAGAACTTTTGCAGAGAATCTTAGCATCTATAGTGCCAATGGGGAAAAGTCTTGGTTCAAGTTCTTAGCGTTGAAGCCCAGAAATAATTAGTCAGCTTGTTGGAAGCAGTAACTATCAGTCACTCCAGTTAAGAAGACTAGTGCCTACAACCTTGGTAGAAATGCTCTGAAAATATATCATTTGATAAGTCTTTGCTACTCAGGTTAAAGTGTTGGAACATTTTCTCTATTAAAGTTCTAGTATTAAATAACCCATTATGCTTTCACTGCTCACCCCACCAAAGCTGCCATGTGAAGAAAGTAGTTAGGGGTTGGCCCTTTGGAACTGGTGGTCATGATATTATCATATGATATGAAACTCTGGTTCAACTAGTCCAGAGTAGGTCTTGACCCCAGGAGTGAACCAATGAAGTCCTCTCTGTGGGGTTTTGACTAATAGATGTGAAAGTCAGTTGACATTAGTAAGACCATAGAGGAAGACGTGGAGTAGATAATAAGAACAAACAAACAAAAAAAAGGTAAAAATAAAACAACTTTCTAAAGCAGTTGTTGAGTCACTAAAACTATTTTTGACCCAAAGATTATCTATTTGTTCCTGAATTCAAGTACTAAAACTATTGAGGCTTAATCTTATTTTCCATTATGCATTTCTTAGGAAATAGAACCCAAAGTTTTCTAAACATATCTTTATTCTTTGACAGCTAACTCCCCTTAACACAAGCTAACTCCCCTTATTTGGATTATTATTTTTTTAATTAAAATAAATGGTCACTTTCAATGTAGAAAGTGGGCACATAATCTTTGGAATGGCATATCCTGAATTTCACGCATGTGGAATTTATTTTGCCTAAATTATTTGACCTCTCTAATCTTATAATCTTCTACATTTCTCATCTGCAAACTAAAGATGAGACCAGTTTCACAGTCGTAAAGTTTAGATAAAATGTTGTAACAAAAATTAAATTCTCATTATGGAATGTAATACTTTCTAAAGACAACTGATTTCTGGTGTGTTTGTGTACATATATGCATGCATACACACACACACACACACACATAAATACATGCATACACATATATATGTGTTGTATTCCACATTGGCTTCTTATAGTATGTATAGTATGATATTGACACTCTCTGTCTATCTCTATTTTACTTCCCCTTGAAACTAGGTAGACTTTGTAACTGTCTCAATATACACACAAAAAAATGCATTATCAGTTACCATATTTGTTTGACTTCTTAGACTAGATTATAGAAGATAATAGATAGGTATTTGTCTGGATCTTCCTCTCTCAAAACTCTCACCTTTTAGGCCCAGCCACCATTTTGTGAGGAAGCTCAGGACATGTGGAGAAGCCACATCTTTAGGCATTCCAGGTGAAAATCCCAGTTAAAGTCTCATTCGATAGTCACCATTTAACCACCAGACATGTGGTAAATAAACCTGATCACACCATTGTCAGGCTTGGAGTCTTTCTGTTGAAGCCTCAGACATGCTAAAGCAGAGACAGGCCATGCGCACTGTGCCTTTTTCAAATACTTGACCCATTGAATCTATGAGCACAATAAACCTTTACCAGAAAGTATAGTTATTCATTACATGCCATAGTAACCAGAATACATGGTGAATGATAATTTTTACTTGACATTATTATATCAGAACAATCCAATATGATGGAATAACATCATTACACTTATCATCATCATCACTAAAATTTCATAGGGGACCAATATATTTTCTTTATGAAAATACAAATTTAAAGGAAAGCATGAGTCAATTTATGTAAAGATTCTTTAAACTTAACTTTCGTGGAACACATATAGTGTTTATAACGTGCTCATGCCACTGAAGGCCTGAGTCAGGAGAAACATCCAAAAGTGTTTGACAAGCTGTTTGTGTTTGAGGGCTTTATTTTAATTATGCTGAACAATCAGGAGAATTGAAATAGAGTGCTATAAAGACAAGCATTTTTTCAAGTTCCCAAACACAATGCATGTTTAATGTGCCTAACTTTTTACATCAGCCATAGAAAGAAACAAAATGACCTCGAGAAGCTCTTTCAACATCAAAGAGATGGTTTTGATGGTAATTGGCAGAAAGGCAATTTGCTTCTGTTCATTTATAGAGAATTTATAGAATTGCTTTTAAAAAGTAATCCTTTTGCTCTCAGTAAAAAAATGTGCACAAAATAATATTTTTTGTGGCTATCAAGTAGTAGATGCTGGCAATGTGATCACCTGCCTGGCTACTTCTCAGCTATTGTTGGATTAATGAGTTTTAAGGGTAGTACCTTATTCTTCCACCTTTGCCCTCACTTTTCTTTCATTTCCACATTCGTGCTGAATTTTACAAAGGTAAGATGCCCTTGTTTAAAGACATGAAACAGCACTAAATAATTGAATGAAAAATGACAATCTCAAGAAAGAAGGATAAGAACCAACGGTGGAAGCAGCAACCTGAACTATTCAATAAATATAGTTCTGAGTAGTAGTTCATGATACTCTAGTAGAAGAGGAAACATAAAGATAATGGCTATTCTTTTAGAGGGTGGAGAAGGAGAGAGGAGAACATTGACCCACTCAAAGAAATAATAACTGAGAACTCCCCAAACTTCAGGAAAGAATTAAACATTGATATGGAAGGGGGTTAGCAAAAGAACACCCAAGTTTTTAAATGCAAGATGACCTTCACCAAGACACATCATTATTAAATAATTAAAAGCCAAAGATAACTAAAAAAAATATTAAAAGGATGCTAAAGAAAAAAGTATGTAACATATAGTAGCACCTCGATCGGATAGTGATTAGAGTTCTCAGAAATAATCTCAAGGCTAGAAAACAGTGGAATGACATTATTACAATACTAAAAGACAAAAAGAAAATGCCAACCACAAATACCTGCAAAATTACAATTCAAATATAATGGCAAAATAAAGATTTCCCGAGACAAACAAAACCAATAGTTTAATACCAACAGACATACCATACAAGACATATTTATTTTTTTTAGTTGCATTACAATTTATTTATTTATTTTTTTTAATTGTTATTTATGTCTTTTACATTTTGTATTCCCCTTGGGCAGCCCACCACCAATTCACCCGTGATCCACCTCCATGGTCCCCTGTATTCTCCTCTCTTCCATTTTGTGCCCTTATCCTCCCCTCCCCCCACCCCACCTCCCACCCCTGAGTGTCTCTCTCCCACCCGGCCTCCCTATAGTCCTGTTATAAGTGAAACTATTCGATATTTTTTGCTTTCTTTCTGGCTTATTTCACTGAGTATGAGTCCCTCTAATTCCATCCATGTCGCTGCAAATTGCATGTGTTTATCTTCTTTCCATGCTGAATAGTACTCCATTGTGTATATGTACCACATCTTCTGGATCCAATCATCTATTTTTGGACATCTGGGTTGCTTCCATATCTTTGCTATTGTGAATAGTGCCGCAATGAACATACGGGTGCATGTACCCTTTTGGATTAGTGTTTTTGTGTCCTTTGGGTAAATTCCCAAAAGTGGGATTGCTGGGTCGTATGGGAGCTCCATGTTTAGCAGTTTGAGGAATCGCCATACAGCTTTCCATAGTGGTTGGACCAGTTCACATTCCCACCAGCAGTGTAGAAGAGTTCCTTTTTCTCCACATCCTTTCCAGCATTTGTTCTTGCCTGTATTTTTAATGTGTGCCATCCTCTCAGGTGTGAGGTGGTATCTCATAGTGGTTTTGATTTGCATTTCCTTGATTAAAGTGATGTTGAGCATTTTTTCATGTATCTGTTGGCCATTTGCTTTTCTTCTTTGGAGAAGTGCCTTTTGAGCTCTTCCGCCCATTTTTTGACTGGGTTGTTGGCTTTGTTTTTGTTGAGTTGTGTGAGTTCCTTGTAAATTTTTGTTATCAGTCCTTTATCAGATGTATTGTGTGCAAAAATCTTTTCCCAGTTGGTA
>PVIJ01015738.1:0-35252 GCA_004024925.1 Scalopus aquaticus
CCCCCCCTCCCCCCCCACTGATTGTCTCTCTCCCACCCGGTCTCCCTATAGTCCTGTTATAAGTGAAACCATTCGATATTTTTCTTTTTCTTTCTGGCTTATTTCACTGAGTATGATTCCCTCTAATTCCATCCATGTCTCTGCAAATTGCATGTGTTTATCTTCTTTCCATGCTGAATAGTACTCCATTGTGTATATGTACCACATTTTGAGCCCTCATCCTCACCCTCCCTCACTGAATGTCTCTCTCTTATTAGGTTCCCCTATATTCCTGCTATAAGTGAAACCATTTGACACACTGTCTTAAAATAACGAATGACCAACCATTGTTTGTTGAGGTGACTTATCTTTTTCATTAACTGCTATTATTACAAACATGAAACAGAGATGTTATAGAGCTGAGAACAGTTCTGGAAACTGTGGACAAGAAAGCTGTCTCACAGCTGATGTATTTACAAGTCTGGATATGAAATATTTCCCTTGGGCAGAGTGATGTCCAGTAAGAGACAAAGAAAGAGGCATCACAGAAAAGCCAGAGGAATGAGCACCAGTTTCAGAGAAAGAACTTTCAGGACAAGCTGGAGAAGAGGATGGGGACTGACTTGGGCTTTGAAGGGTGACTGAACTAGAAATTCAAGCTTCTTAGCAAGGTTAGTCTTTGCTTTCTTTTTTAACCTGATTTTCTGAAAACTCAACATGTTTTAAGCTTCATGTTTCTTGTGTCTCCTTAAACACACTTGGCATTTATAGCTTACCTTTGTGGTTTTGCGCCCACATTTACCTTACTAATAATACACTTACCACCTGGCTAATTCCTAATTCTTCCTTAAGAGTTATCTCTTAAACCATGCATAATCCCCACAGGACTGATTAGTCACTCTTCTTTGTGCTACCCGAGAATCCTGAGCTTACCTCTAAAACTGCACTTATCTCATTTATTTATGTTTCTATCTCCATGGATCAGCTAGCTTTTGCAGCTTAAGAAACCCCTCAAAACTTAGTGGCTTAAACTGACAATCATTTACTATTGATCACGAACTGAAGAATCAGTTGAGTCGTTCTGAGGCTAGCATTTTTTCTAACATCTAGGGATTTTTCATAAAATTTAGCCCTTACTTCACCAGCAGTTCTGACTTTTAAAATGCCATTTATAAATAATTGCCCCACACACACTATTTTATAGGACTTTTCCTCTTTAATACAAATGGTACTATACTTTTTCTGCAGTTTACCAGGTGGATGACATGCTGGTAAATACATTAAAACAGGCTTTCTGAAAATAACAAAAAAATGTTGTACATGTGTATGCATGTTTGTATGCACACACATGTACACAAATGTACATATATTTATTATAGATTTGTTTTACTGATATAAATTATGTATATGCCACATACTCTTCAAATGATAAACTATTTCTCTTTTACGAACTGCATATAGCAAATTCATTCTCCCATGATACTTTGCTGTTTTTTTTCTGAACTTATATCCACATCCAACATAAATATTTGTTTAGTTTTATGCACAAACACACACACACACAAATATGTGTTACATAGCACACATGCTATATATGTCACAGCACATACATTATATATGTTATAGATGTGTTATATAATGTTTTATATCATATATAAAATATGGGTCAAACACTAAAGATATATTTGAATTTCACTTATTCATCCATGACCTGAATATTTTCTTCATTGATTCCGATAACGTATTTTTAAATTCTGGAAGATTGTTTTCTAAATTTTTGTGTTATTTACAATGGAACAACTGCAGACACATATTTTGAAATTTAATCTGCATTATTAAATTCTCTCTATTACTGTCTATATTCTAGACCAGGGTCAGCAAACTTTTATTGCAAAGTATCAGACCATAAATATTTTAGGCTTCACGGGCCAGGAAGTCTCTATTAGAAGTCCTGGCTCTGCCATTTCAGTAGGACACACATGAGAAGATGTGCAAGGTCGTGTCTGGCCGTGTGCCAATGAAACTTCATTTACAAAAACAAGCAGGGGGCTGGATTTGATCAATCGTCATATTGTGCCACACTTTGTTCTAGACTAGGGTGAGCCAACTTTTTCTGTAAAGGGCCAGGTAGCAAATAATTTAAGCTTTGTGGTTACTAAGGTATGCATAGCATGTGGATCTTTATTTTCTGTTTATAACCTTTTGCAAATATAAAACTCAGTCTTAACTTGCAGGGCAGATTTGACCCACTTGCATGAGTTGGAGACTCCTTGATTAGACAAAAATAAAAAAAATAAAACAAACTTTGCTTGATAGGATTGGCCTATTTCACTGGGGTAAATATTCTCATGGTAGAATTTAAACTATTAGTTGGTAAGAGATTCACAATAGAATACCATTTATATATATATCATAAAGATATAATACACATAAATAATTTCAGAAAATTAAGAAATAATCAGATGCAGAGATGCAGTAAAATCATTAGGACATGATTAACTTGAGTATTTATTACTTTCATTTTAAAAATTGTAGAATTATGATACTTACTACACATTGTATTATTAATAATTAGCAGTAATTTTAATTAGGCATAGTTGACCCCTAAACAACACAGATTTGAACTGAGAGGGTCCACTTTATTCATAGATTTTCTTATAGATGACATAAACTTATGGTATCAGTAAATACTGTATAGTAATGTAAATATATATTTTCCTGCTTATGATTTCTTAATTACATTTTCTTATCTACAGATTACATTATTGTATGAATACAGTATATCTTTAACTTAGAAAGAGGGTACACAATAAACTGTTGACATTACTGGTGTGGCTTCTGGTTCAATAGCAGGCTATCAATAATATGTGTTCGGGCAGTCAAAATTTACGTATGTATTTTTGGCTGTCAGGGGATCAATCCCTCTATCCCACAAGTTATTTGAGGTCAACTCTATAACATTAATTCAGTAACTTTTATTAAAAATAATATAAATTGAGGGTCTCCCTGATAGCGCAACAGGTTAAGCGCAGCACTGTGGAACTGTCTGTGGCTGCAACGCGAGTTCGATGCCCGGCCGGGGAGATTCCCATATGGCACAGCAGACCTCTCCTGCCTTGCCTGCTGCTCCCCTCAGCAGTGTACTTCAGTCGATCTGCCTGTTCTGCTCCCCATTTTGTCTCTGGTAAACCCTCTAACTGCCCCACACCTCTGGCCTGCACCCCAGTTTGTATGCAAAAATAAATAAATCTTTAAAAAATATATAAATTGAATTCAATTTAATTTCATTATAATTAGAAATTGGAAGTGACCTCATCAATAGAGTCTACTAACTCTACCATATTGTGGTCAAAACCACAATGCTGATCAGGTAGAGTGTGGGACAGAGGTGAGAAAGATAAAAATTTGGCAGATAATTTCAGCATCTATTGAGATTATCGTGTGATTTTTTGTCTTCCTTTTTGTTGATGTGATGAATGACACTGACTGATTTGCATATTTTGAACCAGCCTTGCATCCTTGGGGTTAATGAAGACTACATGATTGGTAGATGATTCTCTTGATATGTTTCTGTATTTGTTTTGCTAGGATATTGTTGAGGATTTTTACATCTATGTTTATTAGATATATTGTTATAGTTTTCTTTTAACTGTCAATTTTTTTTGGTTTGGGAATTATGGTAATGGTGGCCTCATAGAATGTATTGGGGAGTTTTCCTCCCCTTTAATTATTTTGGAAGAGTTTGAGTAGGATAAGGTATTAGATCTACCAATGGTAGAATTCACTGGAGAAACCATCTGGTTCTGGGATTTTATTCTCAAAGAAAATCATCAAAAACCAGAAAGAAAACGTACAAAATCGAAAAAAAAAAATGTTGCATGTAACACATCTGACAAGGGGATATTCGCCAATTTTTGTGATGTTCTTATACAAGCTTATACAAATGTAAATCCAATAAAAAAATGGTCAAAGAACCTAAATAGACATTTTTATAAGACTTTCACATCACATATGGACACATGAAAAACTCTTAAATATTATTTTTACTTTCTATACAGGACATGCAAATCAAAACTACATGAAAAATCACCTCAACATTTATGAGAATGGACCATAATTAAAAAAAAATGGGATCAGCAAATGTTGGCAAGATTGGGGTGAAAAAGAAACTCTCATTCACTGTCCAAGGGAATAGAAGCTGGTGCAACCCTTGTGGAAAATGGTAGGGGGATTTCTTAAGAACAAAAAATGGAAACATGATCTAGCAATACTTCTATTTTATATTTAATCAAAAAATATGAAAATGCTAATACGAAAAGATTTATCTATTCCTATGTGCATAGCGGCACTGTCTTCAATTTCAAGTCATAGAACCAATCTAAGTGCTCTTCAACAGACAAATAGATAAAGAAATTGTTGAGTATATATTCGATGGAATACTACACAGCTGGGAAAAAGATGAAATAGTGGCATTTGGGACAAAATAGATGTACCTTAAAGTGCTTATGTTAAGTGAAATAAGTCTAAAAGACAGATATCGGATGTTTTCACTCATCTGTGAAATATAAATAACCTAAAAAATACACATAGGCAAAATACAGTAGGAATAAATCCTTAAATCAGTGAAAGAATATAATGGCAACCAGAGAGGAGAGAGAGGGTCATGGCGGGGGAGGCAGATGAGGAATGGTCCTGGTGGGTTAGTCCAGGGTGTGTACAACCTTTATGTACACATAAAGAGCAAAAATGCAACCACAGAAATTAAAATAAAAATTAAAGGAAAAACAGAGAGGGATCAGAATGCCAGGGGAGATAAGAACAGCAATAATCATGCTGTAGTGCCAGCATTGCACCAGGCAGTTTCCCTATGATTCAGACAGATGGGTAAAGCAGGAGTCCTGGAGCCCTTGGTGACTTTTTAGGCTTTTAGTGATCTTTCTGTAGTGAGGCAACCAGGTACAGGGCTGCAAGGGGGCCCAGTGGACCAGGAGGCTAGCAGGCCTCCTAGTCCCTGGCAAATCTTCACTTTTTGGGTGCTCTGGCATTGTTCCATCGCCTCTTTTGCCTCTGTTTCTCCCATTTCTTCTCCCTCGAGTCTCTGCGATGCCACCCATCCATGTCCTCGGCCTCCAGGCCCAGGTGTGCCCACTCACGCATGAGCATGCGCACTCCAGTATCGCCGTGAGGCGCACATGCAGGACCACAGGTGTCCATCATGAAATCTAATGGCGGTAGGGCGAAAAATCCTGACCACTCTTTCACTTACTCTTCACATGATTAAATATTGGCAGGTGATGTGGGCAAGGATTAGGAATGGAGGAAACCTCCGTTGCTAGGTGTCACTCCCTAGCATGTTTGCAGTGACTGAGTGGGTGATTTTAACATATGTCACATGAATCTTGTCCTGATGAGGACTCAGCAAATACCAATAATTAACATTAATTAACTAATTATTAAATAGGGACAGAACTGGGCCCACAACGCTTGTTCCATTGAATCAGAGGGAAACTGCATTTCCTAAAGAGGGTTTCATCTCTAGAAAGCCGAAGGTCCAACACTCACCAGGATCCTTTGTGTGCAGCAACAAATCAGCTTCTCAGGGTGCAAACAGGGGATTAGTGTGTGTTCATACACAAATTAACAGAGAGGATCATTTCATTCTAGCCCCGAGCAAACAGCACCAGTTGTGCATGGCAGCGGGGGAATAACAGCCCCGAGCTTCTACTCACAACAATGCTTTATCACCACAGCGCTCAGGAACTTGGCTGGTGAATAGTGTCAGACAAAGCCAACCAGGGTCTATCTCCTATTTCTTTATGTTGTTTTTTGTTTACTCTTGGTCTCTGACAAGTTGCAACTGAAAAGAAAAAATCTCTAGCAAATCTATAAAACAACTGTATATGAGGAGACTTCCTTTCACCAGTCAGAATGTGACTATAAAGATAGAGGTTAAATGAGAAGATCAGAGAGCCCTGAGGGAATTGAACTGTTCCACTGAACCAGTAATCTATGGTATTCAAAATCTTGATGAAGGAGGCAGCTTTGGGGGGTAGTTATGTTGGAGGGAAAGGAGGTGAGCTGTAAAGACAGAGAAAAGTTGATTATTAGAGAGAAAAAGCAAAGACAATAGTGACACCATGAAAAAAAATGAGATACTAGATTTACAGGTGCTGTTGGTCAACAATTGACTTCAAGGAATGAGCAGATAGAACTTGCTCGGCACACATTTCTTAAGAGTGCTAGACGGTAACAGGTTTCTTTGTGTTGGCGACTGCCTTAAGTAATAGTTATGCAATTTTAGACGACAGAAACATTCCTAGAAAAAGATCTACTCTGCATAAGCCACCTAGAATTAAAGAGATGTTGGTCTTTATAACCTTGTATTCCAAGTACTTGCAAGATAGATGGGGCAGAATGTTATTGTTGCAAAGTTATGAGTTTTATACAGATGAACTCAGTAGAATAAGCTAATAATGAGACATCTTTGCCTAAATGTATTGAGTTGAACCCTTAACTTCCCTCTACTAAACCACATGGATACTACAGCCCCATCTTCTTTCCCCATGTCATTATGATTAAGCTGAGAATCTGGAAAACATCTCAGCAGTGTCCAGTTAAATCCCTGATTGGGACTAATTACTAAGGTGGGCCCATTCCACCATGCACATTTGTATTCATGCTTATTGCCTTTGAGTCATCTAGGTCATTACTTCCCTCCCAGGTACTTGCTTCTCAGCTGAATTGCTGCTGATCTGCATCTTTGAGTAGCATCTCTTCAATTCATCCTTCCTTGGGTCCTGTAGTTTGCTGATCTGTACATGTATGCATATTCTCTTTCTAGTCTACTGGCCTCATTTAAATAGGGTTCTGAATAGTCATGTTCACACCGTGCATCTATACTGTCTGCACTATATTTGTGGAGTAGTTACATTTTCTCATACTTTCTAGAATATAGAGTCCAGCCTCCTTCCTATTATTAGAAGTTGCAGGAATACTGGAGCTGGGGGGGGCAGAATTTGAATAATTCCAACATAATTAAGAGTTTAATGAAGTGGTTTAGTTACTCAATCTGCAGGCAATTTCTGAGCATTTATTAAATGTGAGGCACCCTGCTAAGGCTTTGAGGCATCTGAATGCATCCAATCTTCAGGATTTGTACCTAGTGGAAGCAGCTGCTGCTCCTATTTCCTGCTGGTTACTCTGAATTAAATTCACTGGGGTTTTTTCCAGTCGGTGGAGTGAGAACAGCCAGCAGGCCACAGTGCCTGCTATTAGCCTGGATTCAGCAACCCACAGACCAATGAAATGGTAGAGGAAGTTGTCTTCTCTCTCTGGCCACTAGTCTTTGGTGTAGCAATATATGTATTAAATTATATCTTTACCTCCCAGTGTTCACCTTTCCAGGTTCTAGGATAATGTGCTCAGACATTTAGAAAGTCAACATGTAGCAATATTATCCCCAGAGAAAGGGGAGGTTCGAGGCTCTCCTCCACAACCTAAGGAAGAGTGGAGCCAGGCAGGGAGGTGAAACTAGAAAAGGTGGGGGAAATAACTGAGAAGAGGAGAAGGAAGAAGAAAAAGGAGAAGTGGAGAGAGATGAAGGAATGAGAATGGAGGAGGCACATGGAGCAGGGAGAAATATGAAGAAGAAGCCACACTTGCGGCTCAGCCTTAGACTTGTACCAGGGGCTTGGGGGACATGGAAGGAGACACTTGAAAGAGACAAAGACTTAGGTGAGAGACCCATGGGGAGGCTGACAATTGTAGCCTTTATCTTGATTTTGATTTTGCTCTTTTCCTCCCAGACTTGTCTGAACGTTTCTGCCACTGTCCTATGGGTCCCCACCAGAAGGTGCCTGAGACTTGTTGCAAGCTTTTGGGTGTCAGTAGCCCCACTTTGGGTTATTTCTATATGGTTGGGTGTTTGCCCATGAGGGGATGGGTAACTTTGGGTGTTTCATGGGGAGATTTTTAAAAAAATATTTATTTCTGCATACAAGAACTGGGGCATAGGCCAGAGGTGTGGGATGGTGAGAGGATTTACCAGAGACAGAGTGGGGAGCAGAACAGGCAGATCACGGAAACACACTGCTGAGGGGAGCAGCGGGTGAGGCAGGAGAGGTCTGCTGCGCCATGTGGGAAGCTCCCTGGCCAGGGATAGAACTCATGTTGCAGTGGCTGCTGAGCTTCAGAGTTCTGAGACCCAACCAGTTGTGCCACCAAGAGGCCCTTCATGGGAAATATTTAGCTATATTCTTTCTTTATTCTTTGTTGAACATTGTTGTATTAAAGTTCTTTTCCACTGAAGATCTTATGCTCTAGATTGTTTTATCTTTATGTGACAGATGACAGAATCTATTTAGAGCAGGCAGGTTTGGAGGTCCAGGGTGTCCCCTCATCCTTACCTCCAACAAACAATATGAAGAGATAACATTGGTTGACTTGGGACCCTTAGGAAAAATTACCTACCAGGAGGTGATGTTGTTTTCCCTCTTGTAGAACTGAGGGGCTGAGGGAGCCTCCAGAATTAATTTAGGAGGTTGATAGCCTGGGTTTCAGGGAAGTGTATGAGGGTTTTGCCACCTATACTCTCCAATCTGCTTTCTCTTCTTTCTCTTCTTTTGTTTGGTTCCAAATAAGTTCTATTTGTTGTGAAAATAACTGATTGAGTTTTTTTTTAAGGATTTATTTTATTTATGCATACAGGAACTGGGGTCTAGACCAGAGGTTCCAGGGGTGAGAGGATTCACCAGAGACAGTGTGGGGAGCAGAACAGGCAGATTGACTGAAATACCCTGCTGAAGGGAGCAGCAGGCAAGACAGGGGAGGTCTGCTAAGCCATGCGGGTCAGCTCTCTGGCCGGGTATCCAACTCATGCTGCAGTGGCTGCTGATAGCTTGATAGAGCTGAGACTTAACCCCTGTGCCACCAAGGAGGACTTGCTTTTGTTTGAGGTCAAAAATCTACATATGTAACTACAGTAAAAAGTCACTCTTGTGCCCTCCAGTCCTTCAGACCATCCTTTCTGAAGTCTTTGATTTCTCTGCTCCCTCCTCTCTACCTTCTTTGCTTCTTTCTTCCTTTCAAGCATGAAGGCCTCAGGGTCCCTCCTGGCTTTACCAGCTTTCACAAAGGCACACTCATCTAAAAAGAGATTTTATTTTATTTATACATACAAGCTGGGGTACAGGCCAGAGGCGTGGGGCGGCGAGAGGGTTCACCAGAGACAGAGTGGGGAGCAGAACAGGCAGATCAGAAGTACACTGCTGAGGGGAGCAGCGGGTGAGGCAGGAGAGGTCTGCGGCACCATGTGGGATTCTCCCTGGCCGGGCGTCGAACTCGCGTCGCCGCTGCCGACAGCTCCACAGCGAAGCGCTTAACCGCTGGGCCACCGGGGAGGCCACAAAGGCACACTCATCTAAGTTTACTCTCCTGGGTCCCACAATTCTGACTGTAGACCATCTCCAGTCTGTCCCACAGTAGTTAGTCTGTTATCTGCTCTCTGGATTTCTCACTTCCCCTGACACGCTGCCATGAGCATGTATGGATGGTACACCTGGCATAGTGTAAGTATCACTCAGCACAACACAACAAATTCAACACTATCTTCACTGGCTCTCTTGTAATACCTTACTAAAAATGTTTTCTCAATTAGAAGTATTTGGGGTGTCTATAGGGGCTTTAGGTGGGTCTGTTTCGGGGAAAGGCCTCAAGGAGTCCCTCACAGTCTGCCCTCTGGTCTACACTATTCTGCTATGCATGAAACAGTGAGGGGTAGACTGAAGGGAGGAACATTGAGATTCAGGGGGAAGTTATTTGCTTACGATGATTTTCACCTTTAGCTGTATTGGAATCAGCTGGAAGACTTCACAAATACCAGATCCCAAGCAATTAATCAGTAACTCTGGAAGTAGAACTGAATATGTAGCCAAGATGTGAACTGTTCTTTGAAATTCACAGTAACAGTAAAATGAAAGAGCATGAGAGAAATCCCAATAATGCCCCTGTCATGCACTGAATACTGACTGAATCCTGGGCATATGCCAAGCACTTTGTAATATAATAAACATTATTTTGTTTAATATTCATGACAATGCTGAGATCAGTAATATTCTCATTTAAGCAGTGAGGTAATTGAGGATCAAAGTGAGTAAATAACTGAGCCAGGGCCACACAACTTAAAAGAGGCAGAGCTCAAGTTACCAGCAAAAATAAATAATAGGTCTGTTCTATTGCACAGATGATGAAATCAGGACTCCAGACTCTTTTCTTGATCGCTGTCTTTTCTTATCAATCAGTGGCTATGGTAGGGTACGACGGACCACTGTGGTGAGAAGCAGCCTGACAAAGCTTCTTAGGTGGAAACAAAGTAGAAAAAAATTATGAAAGAGAAAGGACAATTCAGAGGGGAGAGCCCAGAGCTCAGAGGCCAGGGCTGAGGACACAGAGCACTGTTCCAGGCTTGATACCTGATCAAGAATCTCCCTCTAGATTTTGCCTGGATAGATTTCAGAACTGTTTTGTCTTGTCTATTAACCCGCATTCCCTGCTATTTGGACTGGAATGTCCATTACTGTTTTCTTAGCTATTGTATGTAAAGAGTGTTTGGTGAAAGTAATTTGTCTCTTAGTTTCATCTGTTCACAGATGGGAAGATGTAGCACTTAATGGGGTACAGTTAGAACCTCATCCATACCTAATTTAACAATAAGATTATGGATGTTTGAGTTGATGCAGTTTAGATGAGATTTTGAAATTTAATGTTGTAATGTGATAAAGTTCTTGGGAACTTTGTAATTGCACATGCATTTTCCTTATTAGAGGGGCAGATTGTGGTAGGCAGAATTTTAGATGCTGTCACAATTTCTACCCATAACTATGTTTTATCACATGGCAAAGGAATTTTGCATATGTAATTAAAGTTCCTTATAAGTTAAAATTAAAATAGATTATCTGGGTCACATGAACCCTTTTCAGTGCTGAGATAGAGAGGGACAAAGGAAAGGAGGAACAAGAGGAGCTGAGAGGAGTCCCCAATCTGACAGATTTATGTAATTGATAATTACAGAAAATTATAACAACTAAATTAATATAGCAACAAGTATATCAGCTTTGCCAAGTCACTGTCACAGGTGTATGGGGAAAATTAATTGAGGATCGTGAAAGGAAAACAACCTGGCAACCCAACTCCACCTTAAGCACAGGTGATCCTGGAAGAATCTAAACTCTGGTGATGAACTGAAGCCAGTCAGAGCAATAACAAATCCAAAGCCTTGATCAACTTCTACTTAAGCTGACTGAATCCTCCACAATAACAGCCTAGTAGAATTCATGCTCATTTCTCTGTCTCTGTATCTTTTGCTTAAGGCTTTTCATCAATCAGTCAGAAATTATGAGATGAACCAAAGACAAGGCAAACTTACTCACTTGGAAGAGACAAAGTACTCAACAGAAAAGACTCAGAGGTGACCTATCTGAGAGGAAATTGAAAATAACTATGATTACTATGCTAAGAGTTCATGAACAGATGGGAATATGGGTTGAGAGATAGAAATGATAAGACTCAGATAGAAATACTAGGAGTCAACAAATAAAACACCCTTGCAGAGATGAAATATTCCTTCAATACTGGACTCAGCAGCTTAAAAAGGAGCAAATGAACTTTAATTAAGATAAATGGAATTTACTCTTGTGTGTTGTAATAAAAAATATAGAGATTCAAAATACAAACACCATAAAAGCAAAATGGGAAAAGGAAAAAAAAAACAGGATAAGAAAGCCAAGTAACAATATCAGTCTAACATATGTGTAAGAATAATCCTAGAGGAGAAGAAATGATTGCAGAGAAAATATAGTTGTTAAAATTTTTCCTAAAGTTAAAATAAATTAAGTAAACAGCAAACTATGAAGTTCATATAAACTCAGCTAGAGTCAATATTACAAAGGAAAGAGAGGGGAGAGAGAGAAAGAGAGAAAGAGAGAGAGAGAGAGAGAGAGAGAGAGAGAGAGAGAGAGAGAGAGAGAGAGAGGAGAGGAGAGGACTGCCTAGATACACTGTAATCATTTTTTTTAAATCAAAGAAAAATTCCAAGACACACAGAAATTAAAAAAAAAAAACTGATTAAATGCATAGAGCAAGGTATTACTGCCATCTTCTCTTCAACAACCATATAAACCAAGACAGTAGGAAATAAGTGATATCAGTGTTCTCAATGTCATGAAAAGTAACAATATTACCAAATCTGAAAGGTAAGAGCATAGAACCAACAGCATGGAAGCAGAGGGATGAGGTCAACTAAAAACGGATTGAATCCAAATGGAAAGGGAAGAGCAGAGGATCTAAAATATGTCCGTAGATTCTGACCTGTCTTGACATTCACTTTTACACTTGCTACTTATGACAAAGATATCAGGGTTTTGTTCTCAAGTACAGTTCAAGCTCTCTGAACATGCTCTTAAAAGCCCTCTTTCTGGGGTTGAGGTAGGGAAGAGACAATCTTCCCACCATCTCAGCTTCTTCCATGAAGAATATAGCAAAGCTATCTCTAAAAATACAGCTCATTCTCTACTTCTCAGCCCAGGTGATGTATACCCTTAAATGGATTAATGATTTAATGATAGTTGATTTGGTAATGTAATTCCTTAGGCTGTCGTTTATATGTGGCCTATAACCAAGATGCTTCTATTGAAGTTTTACACATTTAAACATCCTGTTACTCAAGAATAAATTATGTACTATGACAATGCTTGTCAAATGTTCTTTTGTTTAAAAAATGTTTTTCTGAAATAGAATTGTCGGGGCTGAATAATGGCACTCCCAACCTCAAAGATGCCCATTTTCTAAACTCTGGAACCCTGGAATATCACTTTATAGGGTAAAAGGAACTCTGGCAATATAATTACAGTAAGAATATTCAGGTGGGAAGATTATTCTGCATTTATTCTATGCTTCCTCTATGTAAAGAGGGAGGCAAAAGATGAAATAGGACATGTGACAACTTAGATAAGAGGTTGTAATTGAAGGAAGGGATAATGAATGAGGGATTCAAGAATGTCTCTGCAAACTAGAACATGAAAGTAAACCTTAACTTTAGCTGAGTGAAACTGATTTCCAAAACAGTAAGAAAATACATTCAAATGGGTTTAAACTACTAAATTTGCAATGACTTTTTACAGTAGCAATAAGAAACTAATATATACCCAGTGCTTGGTAAACTATAAATTTCAGCACTTCCAGAAATTCTGGAATGAGTTCTTTAAGGATCTGAGTTTTTGATATGCACTTTGGTGATTGTGATGCTGTTGGTTTGTAAAATACATTTAAGAAATGCCAAGTATTTTTTATCATGAACTATGAGAATTCAGGCTTTTTTGTTTGTTTAGTAATTTATTTACAACACTAACTTGACACACATGGTGAGGTGATATATTTTTGAGATGATATTTTATGTATTTTCCTCAAAAAGACAATTATAGAACTAAACATTATTATTATTTAGTTTTACTCTTAGAGTAACAAATTCAATATGGAAAATAATTTTTTCCCTCTAGAAGAACTTAATATAATCTGACACTGGTAAATGTTTCAAGCTGTCTGACTCTTCTCAAATTCATTTGAGAACAAAGAGGTCAAGTGCAGACAATATTTCCTAAAATCAATTTCATCCCAGTGTACCCTGACAGGTACAGTAAACTCCCATTTCTGTTTCTTTTTCTTCATCAATTTTTCCCTGTGTGTTCCTCCAAATGACTTTGCTTTTTTCTTTTGCCTAGATGTAGATACATTTTTAAAAGTTTCCATTTTAATAATGATAGCCTGTGACAGCCTCTAGAATAGCCCCAGGATGGCCCAGTTGGCACAAGCAATTTTCAGTACCTCATGGTAAGTCATCTGAGGTTCTCTTTATGCTCCAAAATGCTTTATTCTGAATAGCAGGATTGCATTAAAATGCTTCATGTTGTGTGGTAAAGACAAAGCACCGAGGAACAAGGATAAACCAAGTATAATCTTAGGGGAAGGCTTGAACCTTCTTGAAAAAGAGTGTGTTTTTTAGATCTACTTTTATTTCCAGGGCACTGAGACAGAGACAATTTCACATTCATTCAGTGCCTGTCCCATTGTCCTCTGGGAGAAGTCTCCCTTCATGTACATCACTTCATCTTTCACTACATACATAAAATAACTTGATATCAAAATATAAATAATCCCTGAAGAGAGTGAAGTATTGATTTCCTTAACTTGGAATTAACCTCTCTCACTAGGAACCCTGTCTGTTTTCGTTGGAGAAGTCCAGATTGAAAACCTAGTTTGTCTTAAAGCATATTAGACAGAGAGGGCTGGGTAGATGACCAGTCACCATCACCAACTTGAGGTACAAGAAATGCAGAAAGATAAAAGCTTCTTGAATTTCTCTGACTTGTTCTATCCCCTCTCCTTAGCCTCTGCTCTTCTTTGTTTAAATCTCCAATTCATACAATGTCAGTTCCTTATCTGTGTCACTCTTCTTAGGCAAAGATCTTGGATAAGCAATTGCAATTCATTTCCAATTTTGTGTTACTGGTACTTAGGTGCCACGGTGGTCCCACAGGGATCAACTGCTAATAAATCTATTTCTTTTGGGGTCTGGGGGATCATGCTTAATGGTGTCATACACGATAGTTATGGTTCTACTTAGTAGGGTACAGATTAATTTCTGGTCATCATCAACCAGAAGTTACTTTTTCAAAAAAAACAAAAATGAGTTTCTTATAGTGCTCATCTTATCTCAATGATTCCTCATTGAGACAGACTCAAACCAGAGACCAAAATGCAGGCTGAAGAGAGAACAAAAGAGTCAGGCAGAGAATCAATCATCAGATAGTTCCAGAGCCATATAAAATGCAAGCAGTCAACAATTTTCAGAGCATGATGAAAAATGCAAGATCCCATAGGAATCAGTAGATGGAGACTTGATTTCAAAATGAACTTTGAACATTTGCATATGAAAAGGCTAGGTACCTTCTTCAGAGAACAGTAACTGTTCTAACTCATTGATGTCTTTTTTCTAGCTTAAATAAGGTGAGGAAAAACAGAAAGTACACAAAGAGGAGAATCAGCAAAACTCACCAACTCTTGACATCAATCAGTCAAAGAGAATTCCATCCAAAGGCACTCTTCTAAAGGGAGAATGATTTTCTTTGATTTTCTTTCCTCTGTCAATCTCCTAGAACCTCTTTCTTCCTTGAGAGACTCCACTCCTGGAAAAGACAACTATTCTAACAGAATCCATCATTCTTTGGCTTCTTTTGAGGGTCCACACCCTCATGAGAGGAAATTGATTCTGTTTTGTGCTTTTTCACATCTGGATCAGATATAAAAGGCATTTTTTGTGTTATCTGTCAACTTATGGAAAACTATATTTTGAAGAATCCCCAACTTGAAATGGAAAACCCTCCCTTGTCTGGTCTGTTCTCAATTTGCAGGTAATCCTAGCCAGTGAGATCTTCTTTCTAGGCAGAAACTTATTAATCTGTTGTTCTCATAGTTTGCCTCTGCTATTCAAAGGCACTCTGACTACTGGGGTCTAGACTTGGGAGAAGTGGAAAACCCCACATGAACTTGAAACCTACAGATATACTAGACTATCAGAACACCTTTTTCTCTTGATTAATGATATTTTCTTATGCTTTTGTATTTTTCCTTGGATTTATTTTAGTATAATTATATATAACTTTGTGTAAGTTTAAGGTGTATAGTATTACGGTCTGATGCAGGTATATATTGCTAAATTATTACCATAATAAGGTCAGTTAGCACATCCATCACCACTGTACATCAAATGCAAAATATGTACATCATGTACATATGTACCAAATGTACAAATGTGTAGCAAATGTACAATACACTTGCATGATTTTAAGAGAACATTCAGGGGCCTCCTTGGTGGCACAGGGGTTAAGTCTCAGCACTTTAACTCTATTGCTGTGAGGCCTGAGTTCTATTCCCAGCCAGGGAGCTAACCCACATAGCGCAGAAGACCTCTCTTGTTTCACCCGCTGCTCCCCTTGGCAGTGTGTTTCAGTAGATCTGTGTGATCTGCTCCCCACTCTGTCTCTGGTGAATCCTCTCACCCCTGCATCTCTGGTCTACACCCCAGTTCTTGTATGCATAAATAAAATAAATAGACATTAAAAAAAGAACATTTAACATTTACCCTTTTAACAACTTTAAGGTATAAAATAAATATTATTAACTATAGTTGCCATGTTGAATAATAAATGCCTGGAATTTGTTAACTCAAAGCTTGTATCCTTTGACATCAATTCTTGGCAACCACCTTTCTATCTACTCTGTGCTACTATGAGTTAAGGTTTTTACTAGATTTCACATATGAGTGATATTACACAATATTTGTCTTTTTTGGTTTATTTCCTATACATTTGATTAATCCATATTATTGTAAATAGGTGCTTCTTTATTATGCCTGAATAACATGTTATAATGTATATGCATATATATATATATATACACACACACATACATATATACCATTTTCTTTATTCAGATATCTGTCAATCTTCATTTAAATTGTTTATATGTTGTTTATTACAAATAATGCTTTGATGACCTTGGATTCCAGGTATCTTTCAAGATAGTGAATTTGTTCCCGTCAAATATATACCCATCAGGTAGCTGCACTAAATTTTTTTAAGGAATAACTTTAATCAGTAATAGCTGTACCAATTTGTATTTGCAGCAACAATGCACAAAGGTTCTCTTTTCTCCCCATTCTGGCCAATAATTGTTATTGTTTCTCTTTTTAACAATAGCCTTTTGATGATTCTAAGAGGTATAAGGTGATACTTCAATGTGGTTTTGGTTTGTATTTACCTGATAACCAGTGATGTAGAACACTTTTCAACATATCTATTAACTATTTTTGTGTCTTCTTTGGGAAGATGTTTACCTTGGTCTTTTGCCCATTTTTTAATTTATTTTTTATTTTTTTTAAAGATTTATTTATCCATACAAGCTGGGGTACAGGACAGAAGCATGGGGCGGCGAGAGGGTTCACCAGAGACAGAGTGGGGAGCAGCACAAGCAGATCGACAGAAATACACTGCTGAGGGGAGCAGTGGGCGAGGCAGGAGAGGTCTGCAATGCCATGTGGGAATCTCCCTGGCCGGGCGCCGAACTCACATCACCACTGCCGACAGCTCCACAGCACAGTGCTTAACCGCTGTGCCTCCAGGGAGGCCCTGTCCATTTTTTGAAAGATTTATTTATTTATACATACAAGTTGGGGTGTAGGTCAGAGGTGGGGGAGCCGTGAGAGGATTCACCAGAGACAGATTGGGGAACAGAACAGGCAGATCTACTGAAGTACACTGCTGAGGGGAGCAGCGGGAGAGGCAGGAAAGGTCTGCTGTGCCATGTGGGAATCTCCCCGGCTGGGTATCGAACTCGTGCTGCAGTGGCTCTGGATAGCTTCATAGTGCTGTTCTTAACCCGTTGTGCCACAAGGGAGGCCCCTTTTGTCCATTTTTTAACCAGGTTGCTTGTTTTTCCAATATTTAACTGTATTAGTTGCTTACATATTTTGTGTGTGTGTGTATATATATATATATATATATATATATGCACGCTCACACATTTTTGTCTGTGTATATGTGTGTGTATGTATATTTATATATATGCCTGCTATAGGATTTTTGTCTGCTATATCTGCTTATCTGATATATGATTTTCCTCCCATTCCATAGGTTGCCTCTCTATAACAGGAATGGTTCTTTTGTTGTGCAGAAACTTTTTAGTTTGATATAGTCCCACTTGCTTATTTTTACTTTTGTTGTCTTTACCTTTAGTGTCATATCTTTAAAAAGTATTGTCAAGACCAGTGTCAAGGAATTTACCCCCTATGTTTTCTTCCAGAAGCTTTATGGTTTCAGGTTTTATATTTAAATCTTAAATTAATTTTTACCTACTGTTTTGAGTTTTACATAGGGGTTCAATTTCATTCTTTTCCATGTAGATATCCAGTTTTCCCAATACCATTTATTGAAAAGAATATCTTTGTCCGTGGAACATTCTTGACTCCATTCCATTCCTTTAATCTATGTGTCTGTTTTTAAGCTACTGCAATACTATTTTGATATTATAGCTTTACAGTATATTTTGAAATCAGGAATTGTTAGGTCTCTAACTACTCTTTTCTATCAGTATTGCTTTGGGATTTTGTGTGGTTTCATACAGATTTAAGGATTTTTTTTCTACTTCTTTATAAAATGCCATGGGAATTTTGACAGGTTTTCCTTGAATATGTAGATGATTTTGTGCTAAAAGGACATTTAGCAATATTCATTGTTTTGCATCTTTAATACAGTGTCTTTTCACTTATTTGTGCCTTCTACTTTTTTCATCTAAGTCTTAGTTTCCAGTGTACTAATCTTTTGCCTCCTCACTTTATTAATTACTAAGTAGTTTATTGTTTTGGGATAAATGGGATTATTTTCATTATTTCTTTTCATATATTTCATCATTTATGTAGAGAAATTATGAAGTAATTTTTTTCTTGTTGATTTTATATCCTGCAACTTTTTGAATTCACTCATTATAATAGTGTTTCTTTTTCTTTTTCTCTTGGTGGAATCATTAGAGTTGTTTCTGGTTAAGATTATGTCATTTGCGAAAGGGAAAATTTTACTTCTTTCTATCTTATTTGTTGAGAATTTTCGTGTCTACATTCATCAAGAATATTGCCCATGGTTTTCTTTGTTTGTACTATCCTTATCTTACTTTGATATTAGAGTATTGCTGGTCTCATAAAATGAGTTAAGGAGGGTTCCCTTTTCTTCATTCTTTTGGAAAAATTTTAAAAAAGATTTCTGTTAATTTTTCTTTAAATGTTTCAGGGAATTCACCAGTGAAACCACCTGATTCTAGGCTTTTGTTATTGCTGTTGTTAGGAGGTTTTGTTTTCTTTGTTCTTAATGCTCTGGATTTGGGCTTGACTGATTGAAAGTGACTACTGTTCCCAGGGTTTGCAGAATTCCTAGAAATAGCAATTCATCCAAAAGTGTAACTTTCATGTGGAAGCTAATCAATCAATCTCATTTTTTTTGCACTTTCATACTCTGGGACAATCTTCTCCTGCTTTACTCATTCTCACCAGATGTTACAAAACTAAGGACAGCCCCTGTGTCTCTAAAACTGCTAAATGTATTCAAAGTAGACAATCTTAAACATGATTAACCTGCTTTCCCTTGCCTTTTCTTCACAAATTATAGACTATTGCTCACATTTTTTCCTCACGCTCTGTGATTTCTGGCAATCCTGGTGTTTGCCTGTATAATCCTGCATAGAATAGCATTCCCCTCCTCTTAGGGAACTGTGAGTAGCAAGCTATCTTTTCAATGACAGTCATTTCCTGATCTGTTGATATCATCATATCTTAATAATCACAAAACCTACGTTTTAAAACATCCTCACTTCATGCTGGCAGACTATTCCTCATATTGTAGGAGCCTATAATGCCATTTATTCTATTTCTCAGTTTCTTTACAGTTGAGAGGCAACCATGGATCCAGTTCTGGTCAATGAGACAAAAAAGAGATGTCTCTGATAAAGCTTCTGGAAATAATATTCCTCCAAAATAAACGTAAAACGATATGGACAAAAGTCCTTGTCTGCTCTTTTAGACTTAGTCTTTGGGCATAATTGTGTTACCAGGATATTTGTGGGTGAAGTTGTCATCAGGTGATGAAGAAGAAGCACATAAAAAAAATGAAAACCAACACATTTAGGATCATGACAGAAGCAGGAAGAAAAGTGTCTGGATCACAGAAAAAAATATTGAAACCAAGTGTAGCCTAGTTCTCGTTACTTGTTACTTAAGACAATAAAATCCCCACCATTAAAGTTAGTTTCAGCAACATATTCTGAACCAAACAACATCCTAAATGACAAAACCTGAGAGCCCTCTGCAAAGCTGTTAAGTTAGTACTTCTTTTCTCAGTTGACTTCTAATCCTTGTGTGTTTTTTTTAAAGATTTATTTATTTATGCATACAAGCTGGGGTGCAGGCCAGAGGTGTGGGGCGGTGAGAGGGTTAACCAAAGACAGAGCAGGAAGCAGAACAGGCAAATCCATGGAAATGCACTGCTGAGGGGAGCAGCGGGCGAGGCAGGAGAGGTCTGCCGTGCCATGTGGGAATCTCTCCAGCGGGGCATCAAACTCGCGTCACTGCTGCTTACAGTTCCACAGCACTGCACTTTAACCCGCTGTGCCACCGGGGAGGCCCTCCTTGTGTGTTTTTGTCCCTGAAACAGAACCCCAGACATTCTAGAAGAGAAATATGAAAAATATCATAAATTTTAGTGCAATATTCTATTGTGCAAAATAAAACTAATAACTTCCTAAAAATAATTATAAACATAACGAAGGTAAAGAAAAACTCATGATGATCATCCTACCCAAAGCAATACAGAGATTCAATACAATTCTTATAAAAAGTGCAATTTCATTCTTCAAATAAATAGTACAAAGATTACTGAAATACATATGGAAATACATAAAACCCTGAATAGCCAAAGCAATTCTAACAATAAAAGAGGAAAATGTTGGTATCACTCTTCCAAACTTCAAAATGCATTATGTATCTATACTAATTAAAACAAGATGGTACTAGAACTAAAACAAACAGACTAATGGAATAGAATTGAGACCCTAGAAATAAATTCACACGTAAATGGATAATCTATGATGAAGGAGCTGAGAACATACATTAGAGAAAGGAAAACCTCTTCAATAAATGGTGTGAAAAAATGAACAGCCACATACAAATGAATGAAACAAAACACTGTATCACAAAAAAACATACACAAAAAATCAACTCAGGGGCCTCTCCAATGGTTAAGTCTCAGTAACATGAAGCTATCTTAGCAACTGCAGCATGAGTTCGATCCCTAGCCAGGGAGTTGACCCAAATGGCTCAGCAGGTCTCTACTGTCTCTCCCGCTGCTCTCCTCAGCAGCGTATTTCAGTGGGTCTGCCTGTTCTGCTCCCCACTCTGTCTCTGGTGAATCCTCTTACATACACCCCCACACACATCTCTTGCCTACACCCCAGCTCCTGTATGCATAAATAAAATAAATCTTTTTTAAAAATCCACTCAAAATGTATAAAAAACTTAGGTATAAAACATGAATCCACAAAATACATAGAAGAAAACATAGACAAAACACTTTACAACATAAGTTTTAGTATTATCTTCATGGCTATGTCTCCAAGAGCAAGGAAAACAAAAGAGAATATACACAATTGGAACTCCATCAAACTAAACAGCTTTTACACAGCAAAGAAAACCATAACTAAAACAAAAGACACCCTATTGAATGGGAGAAAATATGTGCACACCATACATCTGACAAGGGACTGATATCAAAGATACACAACTCAACAAAAAGAAAACAGATAAACCAATCAAAAAAAAAATTGGCAGAAGAGCAAAATATGAACTTCTCCAAAGAAGGCATACAGATGGCTAACATCCACTGAAAAAATGTTCATCACTATTCTCAGGGAACTGCAAATCAGAACCACAGTGAGATACCGCCTCACACTTGTGAGAATAACTCATATAAAAACATCAGAAACAAGTTCTGGTGTGAGTAAGTAGAAAAGTAAACTATCTTACATTGTTGATGGGGATATAGACTGGTCTAGGTTGTCTACATCTCAAAAATCACAAAAGATTGAAAGTGGATCCAACAATTCCACTCTTAGGTATCTACCCAAATAATATACAACTCTAATTCAGAAGGAAACTTTCAATGCTATGTTCATTGCAGCACTATTTACAACGGCCAAATTATGAAACATCCTAAGTGCCCAAATATAGATGAGTGGACCAAGAAATATGAGATTTATACCTAATGAGACATGACTCACCAATCAAAAAAAAAAAAAAAACAAAAACAAAAAAACAAAATGAACTCACACCATTTGCAGCAAAATGGATAGAGTTGAGAGGAATTATGTTAGAAAAAAAATCAGAAGATAAACAAATAGTTGATGGTATCAATTTTAGAGAAACCAAAGAAAGGACCAAATAAAGTCAAACTTAACACTTTGTGGTCTGCTCACGTATCAGTACGTGTTTTTGTCACCAGTATCAGGTTGCTGCTCATGTATTAATACGTGTTCATCTAGTTTCCGGTTTGTCACGCCACAGTGGATTTATTTGGAATTATTAGGAGCTATTTTTTGATCATACTCAGTCTAGAAGCTTTACACATTGTTTTGGTGAAAGTGTAAGGTGTTTTATGAGAGATATCACAGGTTTTTTAATATCCAGTAGTTCAGGAGTTGTGTGTGTTTTATTGAATGCTTATACCATTCATGCGGTGGCACAGAAAATGGCCGGCCCCAAGGGCTGGTAAATTTAAAGGGCACTGGCACACAAAGTGTTAAAGACTAACCCTTGAAAGCTGACAATAAAACTGAGGTATTTAAAGGGGAGAAAGGACAAGGGAGGAGTGAGAAAAACGTGAAGAAGGAGCACAATGGACTATGATGTTATACTATGAGTGCTTTGTTGGTGGGAGCACTATGATAACACTTGAAAGGGGGAGTGTCCTATACTTCTAAAACACAAACAATGATGTAAACTAGCATTATTACCTCAATACAAAAATTAAAATATGTAAAGAACATTTATGGTTTATTGTAGATGACTATGATTGAGCTAGCTATATCATACTACAAAAAGATCTCTTCATATCTTATGTTTTAATAAGTATCAAAAATACTTTCTTTATACTCATAAACTTGCAAGATAAAAATGCCTCTAGCTAACACTGAAGTTAGATATATTGATTAGAGATGTAGCTATTGTGTGGTGGTTAAAACTAAAATCCCTAGAAGCAGTTTCAACTTATAAATGTGGTTTTGCATCTTACTATGTGTATAATACTGGGGAAACAAAACAAATTGTCTCAGTTTTTACATCTTTAAAAGGGACAATGACCTAGAGTATTTATGGTAATTTGTATATGGAAATACATTTATATGATCTCCTTTCAAACAATGTGGGATGCCTAATAAATGCAAATGTATTGGCTAATATATCAGCTATGTTTTCACCTGTTATTACTTCATCTGGTATTTTGCCTTAGTCACAAAACAAATATGACACTGCAGGAAATGTTAGTAAATATATATATATTCCAGAACATGGTTTTCTCTGTCAACGTAACCCTTTACATTTTGTCCATTCCAACCCGCTATTTTGCTTCATAGATTAATTTTCTGAAACATTACTATTGAAAACAGTCCCAGAAGCTCAATAATTTGAGTAGATAATGTTTGCCCTTACTGATTATATTTAATTGTCAAAATATTTTTTTTTGCACTGAATTCCAGTAAGGGAGAGACAAAAGTCTATAATTTGGTGGACTACTATGAATACACTAGAACCAGACTCCTGGAAACACTGCTGCACATTTTCAGCAGATTTTCTGACAATTAAACCAACCTCTAAAACTGCCCATTCACCTATTATATCACCTTAAAGAACCCACAACTATTTGTCATTACTATTAAGTTCCTACATCAAATACTATGCAAATGCTATTTGATGTTCACTAGCCTACCTTTCAAAAAGTTTATGTAGTACAAGAGGTTTCGGGGGATGGAGACAGTTGTCCAAGATCAAATACCAAGTAGAGACAAAAATAGAATGATTATCTATTTTGGTCCTAAATCTTTTTTTGTTTTTCCCACTTGAAATCCTACTCACTCCCACAGGGTAAAATAGTCCTAAAATTGTATTTGTGATTTCTTATTTGGGAATAAAATACACACAACAAAATATGACCATTACTGATATTTAGTAAGTTTACAATTCTGTGCAACAGTTGCCACATCTACTCCAAGAACATTTTCATCACCCCAAAGGAAGCATGAATGACTCATTAAGCAGTCATTTCCATTCATCTCTCCTTCCAGGTCTGATAACCACTTATCTTCCTCCTGCTACTATGATTTTTCTTATTCTGAATATTTCATACAAATGAAATAATACAATTACTTAATGGGTTTTAAATTGGATTTTTTAAAAATAGAGTATAAGGCCAAATTATTGAAACTGAACTTTTAACACAGTTTTTGTATATCTTGAGAAAATAAAAGTGATTTGGGATATGAATTTACACAGGAAAAACATTTCTAAAAGAGCATGCAGTTTTAGAGAGGTTTTGACCTATCACAATCATTTACTGACACTGTGATGCTAGGAAAATAATTCCAGATAACATTCTTGACCTCAGAGCAGTCAATCTACATCATCTTGAGGTCCAATATTAGAATGTTACCTACTACTATACTGTATTTTAGGAACAAGTCTTAATTCTAATAGCAGCAGCTTGTAGCACCATCCATATAGTCCTAGGGATAGGAAATTTATCATAAAACTTAGTGCCACCCCAAATGTATTCCCAGAAAATTGACTAGAAATTTGACTCTTAAACTATCCCTTTGACCAAGAGCTTTGTTTCCAGAAAAATATCACCAAAGAGAATACATATTGCCTTGTGCTAACCTGCTCCTATTGTGTGCTCTGAAGCAGAACATTTTCAGTGGAATTTCTGTAGCATAGGTCCAGACCTTACAACCAAACTGTGCCTTTCCCAGGAGTAAGTGGCATGATTTGTCTGCCTTGATGAGGAGCATCGCTGTCTAAATATTCCAGAGAAGTCATTTTATGATGTCTAGTAAATCCAGGTTGAGTCAGTTCTAAAGCCAAGGTCTCAGCCTCCCACAACTCTAGTCTCATCCCCTGTTTTCCTATGCTCTCAGAGGTTGATCTTAGAAAGACTATAGCAAAGCCCTTATATGCCTGGGTTGTGACATCTGCAGTTTGTTACCACCCTTTGCTCAGGTTAATTGGTTCAAGGTCACACGCTCATCAATGATAGAGGTAGGATGGATTTGAATTGAGGAAGTTTAGCTCCAAAGCCTGTACTATCAAACATTGGGTTACATTACATTTCAATATGGTTTTTACTAGGTCCAAACGAAGTCAGTATGGAGGTCAATTTCTGCATGTTCTAACAATACTGACAATGAAATTCTGGTATCTCGTGAGGAAATAAATTCTGAAGCAACAAGAATTTTCAAGCAGAGATTAGAACAAAATCTTTGGGGATTACAGTAAAAGGTGTCCCTGCAGTGATAATGGCAGGTGAGATTTGATGAGCTCAGAGTTTCTAAGATTCCATGAATGCAGACCTCCGTACACTGGGAGAGATTAGCCTGGCTCTGGTGTACCACCCTCTGAGGGGTCGCTCAGGCACCAAGCCCATCTTCTACACAGTCCTGAGAATGACTGAAGTTGCCCCCATTTCACAGAGGGAGAGATTGTCTCAGGCTTTCTGATTCCAAATATCATGTTGTTTTAAAAGTCACTTTTGGTTAATGTTGAAGTCATTAGCAACAGCCAAAAATGAGGCATCTGTGCAGGAGGACTTGTCTGATTCATCCCTTACTGTGTCTCTTTAATTGTTGTAATTTTAATGTAGATGAGGGTGGTGATAACATTCATAATTATAATTTGAATACCACCTTAATTGACTTTTATTGCTGCTTGGGAGTGGGTCAGGGTTGTACATGGAATATTTAAGTTGAAATGTCGTTTCCAATACTTAATAGAATCCAATTAGAATTTTATTGATTAATTAGTGTCTACATGAAGCATTCTATTTTTCTAAAGGCCAGTAATATGCCTGACTGTTCCCTAAATGTTAACATATTCAGATAATTATAACTACATCATACTTACTGCTTAGACTCTGAATTATTTGCTATTACTGAGGTTTCAGATTCAGCAATCTTTTTAAGTAACAATGATATTTAACTAACCTAAAATAATCGTTACAGAAAATCTCTCTTCAACACCCATCAATTTACGGTTGTAAACATGCTAACACCTACCTACACAGAAACTCATTCACAAATGTTTTAATGGTAGCAGAGATGGAATGGACCAAAAAGGGGACCCTATAATCAATAGATATCCTTTGGACATCGCACTGTTTTAGGATCAAATGTATTGCTTAAGAAATTTCAAACGAATAGCATATATATGAGAAACACAGTTTTATAATTCAGACCATTTATATCCAACAAATGGTGTTTTAGTGAAATCCTGTCTCAGTTGTCACTTATTAACTGTTTGCTATCACCACCTGTTTTTCTGAACTGAGACTAGAAGACAATGAGTTACTCAGTGCCTGAAGAAATCATTCAATTGACTGAATGAAATTAAGAACAAGCAAAAATACGCTCAACAAGTTCTGGTTGGTTGGCTAATGCCTATCTGTAATGGGTCAATGCTTCCATCACAAATAGAAAGACAAGCAAAAATAGGTACCTATAGTTGTGAGACAGATTAAAAAGAATGATGAGTCTGTGACAAAGTATAGGACTCAAAATGTACTCTAAAGAGAATTAAACCTGAGGATACAGAAACTATTTTCTAGTTATATTCAAAGTAAATATTGAGTTGAGTATTTACTATGAAAATTTTTTTTTTTGCTAGTTGCACATGAATGTATGAAAATAAATAGCCCTATTGTTCCTGGGGCCCTGAAGTCTATATTGCAGGGCAAAAACTGGTATTTTTCTCATTGCCACTTAAGCAGCAGGAACCATTAGAAAAATGTGATGCGTTTACCCCCCTGCACCCAAAGTTGCTGCCTATGTGCAGCCCCCCACACAACATCCAATAGCCGATTAATAGTCCAAGCAGGAGGTGTCTAGGGTGAGGGGCCCTAGAAGCAGGTATTAGGTAGTGCAGGAGCGATCCCTTATCCCGAGACACTGATCCCCAGCCTAGACTCTTCCTACTCTGTACCTGCCTTTTAAAGAAGAAAGAAGCTTCCAGCAACTGACCGCCAAAGACAGAGAAGCCGAAGAGCTTTGCTTTCTGGGATGGGAAGGCTGGGCCTGCTTCTGGTGTTTTCGCTGCAGTACCCTGGGAGGAGCACCAGGGGTCCAAGGCCTGGTATCTCAGAGAGCTGTTAATCGAGCCTGTGGCTGCCTTTACTGTTGTCTGCTCCAGCATCTGCTGCTGTTCACCTGGACCCTCAGCCTGTCGCTGTGGGCTTCTGCGGCATCAGCTCAGTCACCCCGCTGTGGGCCCCTCCAGCTGCTACATGCTCAAGGCCCTCACTGGTGGGGCAGAGCCATCTTGGAAGAGTGACATTTTGTTTGGGACTTCTGAACACGGTGGACACTATCAAGGATGAGGTAGCCGGCCACTTGTGGCCTTAGTGACTCTTTGTTTCCCTGTTTGTTAGATAAATCCCACGATTGTTATTCCCTGAACCTGGGTGGTCTTGCAGTTGTGTGTGCAGGTGAAGAACTCACAGTGACCTGTCTCTATTGGGTACGACCCTGGGATAGCTCTATTGTACCCATAGAGCCCTGTTTCACTACTATCTATATGCCAGGTACTCCCACATATACAATTCAAATGCCAAAAAAATCTCATAAGGTGTGATCCTTCTCACAAACCAAAATGATACCTTATATAGATAAATTAAAATTATTTGCGTGAGATCATTCACTTGTATCCAAATTGTAACGTCTGGCCTTATAAGAACTATCTGACAATAATACTAGTAGTCGTAGTCATAGTAGAACTAGTATCAGTAGTAGTATTAGTACTACTATGAAAGGTACGGGGTCACACCTTTCTAGTTGAAACTTTACAGGGTAGGATCAAGGCATCTATAGCAGATGTCTGAGACACAGAAACAACAATAGGCTATAACACGCACGCACACATAATTACATATAAATATATATGTATGTCTTTATATTTATAAATATTATCAGGAATTGACTCAGACAATTATGGAGGCTGACTCATGTAGTATATCTATGGAAAACACCTGAGAACTGATGGTGTAAATTCAAGTTTTGAAGCTGATGGGCAGACTGGAGAGCCAAGAAGAGCCAATGTTTCCCATGTGTTGAGAGGCAGGAGAAGACCGTGTCTCAACTAAAAGCAATCAGGCATGAGGATTCCTCTTACACAGGAAAGGACAGTCTTTTCTATTCAGTCCTTCAACTGATAAGATGAGGACCACACACATTAGGGAAAGTAATTTGTTTTATTCAATCTATTGACATGTTGTCTACTCAAATGTTTATTGCATCCAGAAAAAAACACCTTAACAGAAATACCCAGAAAAATGTTTGACCACATATCTAGGTATCCTATGGTCTAATCAAATGGACACAAAATTAACCATGCAGTTTTGGAGATCTTTCTAGGTAAATCAGGTGCGAAAAAATGGTCTGATACCTCTAGAATGTCCCCACCACTTATTCAGTAATTCTCAAATCTGATTTCACTTCAAAATCACTTGGGGGATTTCCAAAATTACTAATGTCCAGTCACACCTCTACATATTCTGATTTAATCTGTCTGATTTTAATATGAAGTCAGAACTGAGCCTGAGGGAGAGTGCTTGTCCTAAAACTTGGCTGGTGAGTCTTTATTCCTAGGATTCAGGTGTGACATTCACAGAGGCGTGCCATTGCTCACCAATACGGAGAAGTGGCCAGGGATGAAATTATATGCAGAATTATTACACTTATACAAAGACAGTCCTGAGATAACTGTTTCCATCTCATTGCAGGGGAAAAAGCTTTTCAAAAGGTAGATTCAGACCTAGTTCAATTTTGCATAGATACAAGGAATGTGTTCCTCTTTGCCCTTCAGGCCAATACCTTATGACTCTACAATGACATTCGCAAATTGCTGCTCTAGAGAAATTCAGGAATGACAGTGTTGTTTCTAAACTGTATTTTATAGTTTTTCCACATCGGCACACTTGCTGAATAGAAAAATTGCACGCCACGTCCTCTGATTGTACGACATTTACAATGACTTTGTTGAGTGAGGATGTGTTTGGACACAGGTAGGGAGAGTGGGTCAGAGGTCTCAGGGCCCTCTAGAGCCTCATACACCTTCAGCAGGAAAACCCATCAGTGTTTTGGACATGATTTGTGCTCACCGACTGTGATTTCACAATATCAGCTTCTATTTTGGAGCATCCTTCACATGGCAACCATAGTCTAATGCTGTGAGTAAGCATGAGTATGAAGCCAGGCTCTGCTCCCTTCAGAGAAGTTGGCATGCAGTGCAATGTAGACAAGCTCCTGGGAAGAAGTAGAAGGACATGGTGACACACGGGCCACACAATATAAAATCAAAGACACCAGTGAAAGATCTTTGGGTAAACTTACACTGGGTTTTTAAAAAAATGGATATAGGAATGTGGTAGAAATGATGAAAGAACCTTCTTCACAGAACATATCCTAAGAAAAACTCTGACAATGAGGAATGAGGCTAAGAGGCAAGCAGTGCAGAGAATTGCCTCTGGCAGAGTTGGCCAGACATAGCATGTAGATTTTTTCCCAAAGAATTAACAGAAACTCTGTATCTCTCTTCTGTAGCACAGGTAGCCACTCTTCCATTTACTTGCTTATTTATTTGTTCTCCAACTAGAATAACAGCTTGCTTTTAGAAAGGGCAGTCTGTATTAATGTATATATTCTTACTTTTAACTTACTACTCTATCATAGAGTAGATGAGTGAATGAAAGAATTCATGAAAAACATGTTGAGTGGGTACAGGATATTAGTAATTTGCTTTTCTTTTTCATATGCATTGGGAATGAAATTGCAAAGGTAAAATGTCTGGTTTCATATCAAAACTGTTTTGTTATTTGCACAGACTAGTTATTGCTATCAATATGATGTATCTGTTACTCAGTTTTACTGTTTCAAATTTAAGAAGACAGAAAATATTTGCAAAACTAAATTTTGGGTTGAATTGTAAGACAAACTCAGTTGGCTTATGGAGGCTTCCGCAGTGAGGACAACAATAAGATATTTATTTATTTATGTGTTTATTTACTTATTAAAGGTTTATTTACTTATGCATACAAGAACTGGGGTGTAGCCAGAGGTGTGCGGGGGTGTGCGAGGATTCACCAGAGACAGAATGAGGAGCAAAACAGGAAGATCCACTGAAACACACTGCTCAGGGCTAGCAGCAGGTGAGACAGGAGAGGTCTGCTGAGCCATGTGGGCTCCTCCCTGCCGGGATCAAACTCCTGCTACAGTGCCTCTGGATAGCTTCATAGTGCTGAGACTTAACCCACTGCGCCACCAGGGAGGCCCAACGATAAGATATTTAGATCAAATTTTAGTTATGTGTCTGTCCAAATCACCATAATTCACCTGCTTTGGTTTGCTCTTCTTCCCTTCTCACTAAGAACATTTACTCATTTCTCCACTCAGGTACAGATACCCAAAGATGAGTAATGTTCTCCCTTCCGGTACTCGTGTAGAAGTGTGGCAGTCAAACTTGAAAAAGAAAATAAAAAACGCACAAAAGATTTAAACAGATTTTTTCTTTATTCTTTTTAAATTTGCATATAAAGGAATACAGGGATCTCAAATTTACAACTCAAGCTTTAGTAATGTAAATAGTTACCCGTGCAACTAGCACACAACTGTCAAATGGTGTGATTGAAATTGGGATTGTTTTATTAATTTCTCTTTCATCTAGTTCATTGCCTGCATCTAAAAATACATCAGATTATTGTGTATTGATTGTTTCCTGCTACTTAACTATATTCGTTTATTATTTTTAAAGGGTTTTCACATAATCATTTGGATTTTCCATGCATTTTATCATATCAAATTTATGTAAATAGTGATGATTCCTCTTCTTTTCCAGTTTGGTCTGCTTCTATATATTTTTCTTGCCTAATTGTTTTGACTTGGACTTCCAGTACTATGTTGAACAGTAGTGGTGGGGATCTATCCAGTTGGAGTGATTTACATTTCCTCTTTTCTTTCTTCAGAGTAAGCTTTATTTATAGCTTCACAGAACACACATTCCAGGACCCCACCCCTTTGTCCCTCCTTTCTGTGATGTGCAGCTGGTCTTCATTGAGGATCTTTCAGTAGGGTGAGGAAAGTGTCTCTGTCATCCATACTGCTTGGAGCCAGATTCTGATTCTCCTTGACTGAACCAAAAGTCCTAGCACTCATGATATAGGTCTGCACTTGCCCCTCACTGAGAAGATTCACACCTGGTCCATATACTACATTGTTTGAGTTCGGTTCCCAGGCATGTTCAATTGATTGGAATGGCTCTGTCCTGGCTGCTGTCCCTGGTCATTCCTTTTTGGCGCCCGTAGTAAACCGCCAACCTCAGTGCAAAATGTGTATGAGTCAGTGCCCCATCACTGGGGATGAACTGATAAAATTTCCCATGAGCATTACTTTTTTTAAAGTTGTACTTATGGGAGAAGTTAACTAAAACTTCTTGATTCTGCCATGCTGTGTGTTGAGTCATCCTAATTTTACTTTTAATGCCTGTAGTTTATGTAATGATATTGTTTAATTCATTATTGATTGTAGCAGAATTATTCTTTTGAAAAATATTCTGAACACACATGTGTCTCATTATGACTTGTGGTGTAGGAAGAGAAAAGATTACTCAGAGTCCAAGTAAGTTAGAACAATGAGAAGCCTAGAGGGACTATACCAAAAGGAGTTCAAGGTGCAGCACATTTCCAAGGGCAGTCTAAATTTTATTTAGAATCTGGCAGAAGATTAAAAAAAGACCAAAGAAGAAAGCAGGCAAATGGGGAATGCAGAAGTGTATGGGGGACACATCTGGCTTCTGCCAAGCCTGGGAAAACAGGGAGAGAGTCAAGGGAAGATTCATTGTTTTTGCTACTCTAAACATAGCATCTATTGCTGTTTTCAGAACATGCTGTTTTTAGCATATGTAGATCCTCACCAGGATTTTGCCCCGAGAAGTTCCTTATTTCAGACTTTCCTTGTTCTCACTTTAGTGAAAGGCACAAAAGATCAAGGCACAGAATAATCAAGGCAAACATACACAAGGCATAGTTAAGGCATAGAATAATCAAAGTTCCCTGCTGCTTATGAGTTTGGGATTTTATGAATATTTTATTTTTATTTATTTTTTAAAGATTTATTTATTTCTGCATGCAAAAACTGGAGTGAAGGCCAGAGATATGGGATGGAGAGAGGATTCACCAGAGACACAGCAGGCAGCAGAACAGGTGGAGTGACTGAAATACACTGCTGAGGGGAGCAGCAGTTGAGACAGGAGAGGTCTGCTGCACCATGTGGGAAGCTCCCTGGCCCGGGCATCAAACTCATGCGTCAGTGGCTGTGGATAGCTTCATAGTGCTGAGACTTAACCCCTTGCACCACTAGGTCACCAGGGAGGCCCATGAAATTTTATGAATATTTAAAAAAAATGAACTTTAAGTTTTATTGATTTTTTTCCTAATACAACAATTTATGATCTTATTTTTAATCACCTTTATTCCACTCACTTTGATTTTAACTTGGCTTTCATTTCTAGATTTTTTAGAGTAGAAATATAGATAATTGACTTTAAAGCATGCCTCCTTTCTAAAATAGGTATTTAAAGCTATAAAATTGCATCCTTCAAATTCTGAAATCACACAGGTCAAAATAATTTTAATATATCTCCCAATTTACTTTTTACCCAAATATTATTTCAAAACATTCATTTCATTAATTACCAAACATTTGTGGAATATATTTAAAAAATCATTGTTGTACAAATTCAGATATAATTTGTTTTTATCAGAGGTGTACTATAAAATACTCTAACAGCATCATAATTTGTTGATATTTTTTGTAATGGGTCAAGATATAGTTTATTTATTTATTTAAAAGATTTATTTATTTATGCATACAAGCTGGGGTACAGGCCAGAGGTTTGGGGCAGTGAGAGGGTTCACTAGAGACAGAGTAGGGAACAAAACAGGCAGATCAAAGGAAATACATTGCTGAGGGGAGCAGCAGGCGAGTGGCAGGAGAGGTCTGCCACACCATGCGGGAATCTCCCTGGCTGGGCATTGAACTCACATCGCTGCTGCCAACAGCTCCAGAGTTCAGCGCTTAACCACTGCGCCACCAGGGAGGGCCCAAGATATAATTTATATCTTGGTGAAGATTCCAGCTGCAATTGAAATAAATTTACATTTGTCAGATTATGCTGTATAAAGATTAATTATGACAATTCAATAACCATGTTGTTTAATTATTTTATATTTTAATTTCTTTTTCTAACTTGGCTGTTTAGAGATGAGTATTAAAATGACCTGGAGGTCAGTATTCTACCTTAAAGCAATTAAATCTGAATCAATGTAAATGCACTATCCTCTCCCACCCAATATGATTTTAATGAGCAGGGTTGAGAATCATCCTAAAAAAAAATTAAATTCTAACTTGTACAATTTGTTGACAGAAACTACTTCTATAATTTTGTTGCATAAATATGCACAAAGTATATAGATATTTAAACTTTAGATACAGCTTACTCACAGTCCTTATAGAACTATAAAACCAAAAAATATATATATAAGAACTACATGCATAATCACAAAACCAATATTCAAATTAGCAACATTAATATTATGGCTTATGAATTATTATTATTATTATTTTTGCTAACACAATTTGCCAGTGTTGGTTTTAATATTATAAAGATGTAGCTTCAGGTTCTGTTCTAAATTTACTCTGTTTTTATATTTTGATTTTGATAGTACTTATGCAGAGATACCATTTTTATAAGTATTAAACTATTGAATTATTAAAATATAGTCGTATTAAATTGTATTAATACAGTTATGTTAATTTTCTGTTCTTAAAACATTTCTACCAGTAAGTGATTCTTGCATGCTAATAAAAATGATTGTGAAATTTAAATCTTAGGATTTGATCTCTTCCAGATCAAGACAGATTGTTCAGTTTCTGTTATTGGTTTTTATAACAACAGGAATGCTTTTAACAAAGGAAAGAAGGTCATAAAAATGAAAAAGTTGGTCCTTATTTGTGTGGATTCAACTTAGCAACATATATAAATTCTTTCCTTGTATGATTGCTGTGGAACCTGCCTAACTAAAACTTCCAGAACACTGGTCAAAAAAGGAGTTTTGAGGCTGGTACTCTGAGGTAAGGTGTTTGTTTATCTTTACCATTGCAAAATGTCATGGTTTGATCTACTTTATATTTCCTGTAGAAAAAGAAGACTGTCACTCAAAATGGTCTCTAGGCACAAAACCATCGCTATCTCAGGCACGAGATAACATTCACCAACAAGGATGATGCCCATACTGCATATCAGGTAATGGAGATGTTCAGGCTGCCAAAGGCAAATTCTGTGCTATAACTTGCGTAATTGTTTGTCAAACTTTTTTTTTTATTGTTATTTATGTCTTTTACATTTTGTATTCCCCTTGGGCAACCCACCACCAATTCACCCGTGATCCATCACCATGGTCCCCTGTATTCTCCTCTCTTCCATTTTGTGCCCTTATCCTCCCCTCCCCCCAACCCCCTGCTGAGTGTCTCTCTCCCACCCGGCCTCCCTATAGTCCTGTTATAAGTGAAACCATTCGATATTTTTCTTTTTCTTTCTGGCTTATTTCACTGAGTATGATTCCCTCTAATTCCATCCATGTCGCTGCAAATTGCATGTGTTTATCTTCTTTGAATGCTGAATAATATTCCATTGTGCATATGTACCACATCTTCTGGATCCAATCATCTATTTTTGGACATCTGGGTTGCTTCCATACCTTTGCTATTGTGAATAGTGCCGCAATGAACATACGGGTGCATGTATCCTTTCGGATTAATGTTTTTGTGTCCTTTGGGTAAATTCCCAAAAGTGGTATTGCTGGGTCGAATGGGAGCTCCATGTTTAGCAGTCTGAGGAATCGCCATACAGCTTTCCATAGTGGTTGGACCAGTTCACAATCCCACCAGCAGTGTAGAAGAGTTCCTTTTTCTCCATATCCTTTCCAGCATTTGTTGTTGCCTGTATTTTCAATGTGTGCCATCCTCACAGGTGTGAGGTGGTATCTCATAGTGGTTTTGATTTGCACTTTCTTGATTATAAGTGATGTTGAGCATTTTTTCGTGTATCTGTTGGCCATTTGCTTTTCTTATTTGGAGAAGTGCCTTTTGAGCTCTTCTGCCCATTTTTTCACTGGGTTATTGGCTTTGTTTTTGTGGAATTGTGTGAGTTCCTTGTAAATTTTTGTTATCAGTCCTTTATCAGATGTATTGTGTGCAAAAATCTTTTCCCAGTTGGTAGGGTGTCTGTTAGTTTTGGTTAATGTCTCTTTTGCTGT
>PVIJ01015739.1:0-35263 GCA_004024925.1 Scalopus aquaticus
AAGGACATGAACAGGCATTTCACAGAAAGAAACATGAATAACCAACACATTTTTGGAAGGTGAAGCCTCATTCTTAATTTATAAAGTGAAAATAAAATTTCAAATCAGTCTGGCGATTTCATAGAGTTTGAGACAACCCAGTGCACATGAGGTGAACTCATGTGAGGAACTTAGTACTTTCATGTTTTGTTGTGGGGGCATAAATATGGCAACTTGGCAATATCAAGTAAATGTTAAATAGCACATACTCATTTTAACTACCACTTAATGTAGCACAGCAGGCAACACAGATTGACTAATAATGTCTGTCCCCTACTCACAAGTGACATTCAGCACCACTGAGATGGACACCGACTGATCCCTTCCCAGCTTGCAGGTGAAGGCGACTCCATGGTCATTTTCACTGATGGGAGACACGCAAATAGAACTTGAGTTTTTTTTGTTTTCAGATTTCAAATCCACTGTTCCCTCTTCTCGATACCAGAGAAGTTCTTCCTCTTTGATGTTGTTTTGAACAGCACATTTCAGAGATTCATGGAAACCAGGCTGAGTATCCAGAATATAGTTCTCAGTTTTGTCATTCACAGTTAAAACAGAACCTAGGAGCACAGAAAGACACTATTAACATGGAGTAAACAACCTATATTCCCAACCTAAATTTTACAAGGAAAAAGATCCATATTTTATTATTAACTGAAAAAATAAAAGGTTAAAATAATGGTTACCAAATTTTGCTACACAATGGAACCGCCTGAGAATCTACCTGGCTCCCAACCCCAGAGATTCTGATTAATTGATACAAGTGCAACCTGGGCATCAGGAAGGCGGGTGGGCAGGGAGGAATTTAAACACCCCCCCACCCCGGCAATTTTAATGTGCAAAGAAGTTTGAGAAACACTGGGTTAGAAACCAGTATGTACAGAATCATCCCCATTTACACACACACACACACACACACACACACACACACACACACACACCCCTTCTTATAAGGAAAAAAATCTTAGGAAAAAAATCTATATATATTGAATAAGATTGATTAAAATAGAGGAAAAAATAGAGAAATAAGTTACATACTTAACATTGTTTACTTTTAGGGATTGGAAATAGCAAAGTAAGGGTACAGAAGTGAGAAATACAAAGGAAAAGGACTATAGAAAAATGGAAACATTTAAGCCGTAACACTAGATGAACAGGTAGAAAATAAATTTTATCTCTAATTATTATATCAACATTGAATATACATATGGGAAAAAGCTGATTTGAAAACATTTCTGATTAGATACAGGATTATGGACAAATTTGATTTTTGATGTTTTAATATTGTTTCGAAGTGTAGTAAATAAGATATTTAAAAAGCTGTGGTTCATGGAGAAGACAAGTTATAGGATAGATTATAAGGGTACATAGCAGTTTATTTTCATCTCTGATATTTAGAAATCCATTCATTGTATAGTAATGTATCTGAACTTCAATTTTAACTTCTGGTTCAGAAGCAAGTAACAAAACTAAAAAAAGACTGCAGCTGTCACAATCCTGCCTCCTACACAACATTTGTTAATATATTCCATAAACATTAACTTTTACTTTAAAAAGCATAAACTACTGGTGAAGATAATGAGATTGTTGCCTCTAAAACTTTGAGTAGTTATCTTTGGATAATTGGATTTTGGGTGATTATTTTTTCTTCTACATATTTCTTAATTTCTTTTACAATGGCTGTGTGTTACTTTTTAAATGGGGGGGGGGGGGGGGCAGGAGGGATGGTGGTGGTGGAAAAGTTACTTCCAGACTGGAGTGGGGCACAAATGAGAAAAAGAATTTTGTGTAAGTGCTGTGCTCAAATCATCAGTTAACAGATTATTTGGGGTGAAATTAGTAATTAAATGCATCAAAATGTAGGAAAATTCTGACTGTAGCTATGGAGAAAATAGAATACTTCACCCTCCTTTTATCAGAACTATAAAAACAATATTTTTCCTTTTAATTTTTTATTATATCTGTGCTCTGAGCCATACCGACTGTGTTGTCATTATAATTTGTACCCAGTGTTCACCAATCATGCTCTAATATGAAAATTTTCTTCATTTAAAAAAGAGGTCGAGTAGAATTTTAACTTACTTGTTGTCTCACGTGGCAGAAATAAAATCACTAAAAGAAGAAATATGCACTTTCCCTTTAGGCCACCGCTCTTCCATGCCATCTTTAATGACTTTAAGTCTGATCTGCTTGGGGGAAAAAAGAGTGCAGTTGGTTCTGTACTTTGGTCTATGCTGAGTTGATGAATCTTCCTCTTGTCTATTATACATTTAAAATAAAGTCCCAGTTGAGACATGACAGCTATAACGGTACTACTTCTGGTTTTTAATTAAACAATCCTGTTCCAACTACTAAGTTCAAAGTACTTTTAGTATTAAGGAATTCTTTTTAACACAACAAAAAGCAAACCACAGGAAATAGGCTATAAGATATAGGGCAGCTGCTAGGCAGCCCTGGGGAAGATAAAGCCAGTCTTCTCTAGAGAAATTGGTAAAATGACATTTAACAAAAAGATAAATGAAACTTGTTTTATTCTTAGGCCATCCCTACCTTACAAAATCGTTCTTGTTTTGAAAACCTCTCTTGGGTCTTTTTTGTAAGTTGCTCTCTGCTAATAGAGAATTCTTGAACTGTCTAAAAACCCCATAGATTCAAATGGTTTGTACCTTAGGAAAAACTTAATCAGAATATGGCCTCTAGTCTTAAGCCTTGTTAGTCTCTGTTTTCCCTCCACCACCTCCCCTCATATTTTTCCCCATTGACCTAGTGTATACTAAAAATATACACAAAGGCCTCCTTTCTCCATTGCTGTGTGCTTTTGCTGCTGCCATCCTTCCCCTCAATATTCTCTACTTCCATCTAGGAAAAACAGATATTTATTACTTCCTTTTAAGAGTGCCACTATGAATATAGTAGAAACACATATGAAATATTTTCATTGCAACCGGTACTGTACTAAACACTTTATACACATTATTTTAGTCTCAATCAATCTTCCAGTAACCCACTTGAGGTCATTTCTAAAGGTTTAGAGATATTGTATAATTAGCTCAAGATCCCAAAGACAATAATATCAGGGCCAGGGTCCAAACCCAACAATTCTCAACCATACTTTTAATCACCCTACAGCCTAGATTAAAATTCACTTTCTTTAAGAATATAGTTTCAATCCCTTCCAGTCCCTGGCCACTCACAGACCATGGCAACTTGGAGTTTTGGCCCCTTAATGCAAATATTTCCCTTTAAGTGCTGGATCATACCTACGACTTCTTTAGGCCACCTCTGCTGCTCCCCTGTGCCAGGGCTGTCCTGACAGGAACAACTTTCGTTCCTGCCAGGTTTACTCTTTCTGGCTAGCAAGCATGCATCAAATTTTCAATAAGATGTCATTAGCACTAATATCTATTCTTTCGTAATTTTAAAATTTTGCCCAAAAGGCATCATGGTATTGTAACAATGATGGTTTCAGAATCTGCTCACCAGAGGAGTTTTTTAAGTACTGCCTCTTGTAGGTGCTCAGTAAAAAGTCAGAGTAGAAGCTTCTTGGCAGACCTCACTCTGCTCTATTAAGTAGGACTGATGTCTCTTCTTTCCTTCAACCCTACCAAAAGAGCAGTTTTTTAAACTTTATCCCTTCACTTGGCTAGTTTTTTCCTTTATGACTTTGCTTTCTAAATAAGACAAAGTCTTACCACTTACCTCTTGCGCTCTTTTCTGCAGCCTTCCTTGGCCAGTTGTTCCTCCATCTGAGTACTCTGAACCTCTTCCTGTTACCATCTTTATAATACTTGAATTTGAACACTTTATGACAGTCAAGTGAATAAGATATACTGGGTTCAAAGTCTGTTTCTTTTTATGGATTCTTAGAGAAGACAGCAATTGGGAAAGACATCTTCTTAAGATCCAAGTTTTTATGTGTACCTAAATTACTAGGTGGGGACAGATATTACTAACAGGGATGTAACTGTTCCAGGAAAGCTTGTGCAGAAATCGGTAGGATGTCTCACTAAACATGATCATGTTCAAGTTGAGTGACTGTGCTTTAATAATCTGATAGTCTGGGAGTTGTGACTGGGCAATTCTGAAGAAAGGTATGATGTTCACAGCAGTCAAAACATTGGAAAATTCGATATAACTTAAATAATGTTGGAAAATACTGCTTACCACTAGGAGCCCATGCCCATTATGAAAGATGTATTAAGTCAGGCACTGCAGGGGATAGTTCCAGCCCTTTGAGACTCTCACCTGATCAAGGAATCCTTGCATTACAGTCTTGGGGATTACCAGTTGAGGATAACTTTTTTTATTGACTAAAAAATACTTGTGTTTATGGTGTTGTTAAAATGCATGTTATATCTGGCAAGTGGGAACTTATGTAAGAATAGAAGAGTATTGTTATTTGTACGTTTTAACACATTGATCAAGCACTAGTTACTAGATGTGTGACTTCAAAAAGTTATTTTATCTCCAAAAACTTTAGGTTCTTCATCATTACAATGGGAATAATAATAATGCATTCGTTATGGAATCGTTGTGAGGACTATATGAAATAAAATGAAAATACAATTGATCCTTGAACAATACAGGGGCTAGGGGAACCAATTCCTGCACAGTTGAAAATCTGCACATAACTTTTGACTACCCCAAAACTTTATTATTAATAGCCTGTTGTTGATCATGTTTGTGTTATCAATAACATAGTCTCTCTCTCTCTCTCTCTCTCTCTATATATATATATATATATTATATACTATATACTGTATTCTTATAATAAATATAATAAGGCTAGAGAAAAAATATTTAGAAAATCTGAAGAGAAAATACATGTACATATCCTGCATTTATCAGTAAAATAAATTCACAAGAAAATTGGTTTACAAGAAACTGCAGGGTCCTAGGGGTTAAGCCTCAGCATTATCACCGCTATAGCCTGAGTTCAATCCCTGGCCAGGGAGCTAACTCACATGGTGCAGCAGACCTCTCCTGTCTTGCCCCCTGCTCCCCTCAGCAGTGTATTTTAGTCAATCTGCCTGTTCTGCTTCTCACTCTGTCTCTGGTGAATCCTCTTGCCCCCTGCACCTCTGGCCTACACCCCAGTTCTTGTATGCATAAATTAATTTAAATAAGGGCTTCCCTGGTGTCTCAGTGGGTTAAGTTGCAGCACTATGAAGCTATCCAGAGCCACTGCAGCATGAGTTCAGTCCCTGGCCAGGGAGCTTCCCACATGGTGCAGCAGAACTCTCCTGTCTCTCCCACTGCTCCCCTCAGCAGTGTATTTCAGTTGATCTGCCTGTTCTGCTCCCCACTCTGTCTCTGGTGAATTCTCCCACCCCCGACACCTCTGGCCTACACCCCAGCTTGTATGCATATATAAATAAATCTTTAAAAAAAATAAATAAAAATCCTTTTTAAAAAAGAATGGCACAATGGATTACTATCTATACCTAGATAGATAAATAAATAAGTAAATAAATAAATAAATAAATAAATACTGCATATGAGTGTACCCTTGCAGTTCACACTTGCGTGCAGACACATAGTGAACTCTTAATAAGCAGTAGCTGTTATTTTATTAATACAGACTTGGCAGGGCATAGTAAATAAACACAACCTCACTATAGCATTGTTCCAATAAGCAATGTAACTATGAGCAGTTCCCATTGGCTGGACTGCAAGCACCAACTAAGCAGGTTTTGGGTTTGCTCCTCTATGGATCTAAAAGAAATGTGTTTTACTATTAACTATTTTAAATGAGTTTAGCAATGGATTGTAGTCTTGGTTCTGAGTTCCTCCAAAGCAGATACCAAGACAAAACTTTGGCTGCAAGCAGCTTGTTTAAAGGTCATCTCAGTAAGAAAAAGTGATAGGAAAGGAAGGAAAACTATCACAGAGTGTGCTAATGATCAGGTGACTGCAGTGGGTAGCTGTCATTGTGGACCCTTTGACAAGCTCTCTGGAACACACCTCAGAATCGACTCATGACAGGGAAGGAAGCTTGGTTATTTATTTATCCACCAACTTCTCTCCAACATTGGTTAATGGACACTTGGAGTGTTGACTTCCAAGCACTTCAAACCTGCCCTGTCAAAGCAGAGTACCTACTCCCTTGGTCCTGCCCTGAAGATCCAGGCAAAGACAGTCAGGAAATCACCTGCTATATGGAAAACTGTTTACCAATGACCTTTGGGCAGAGCAAGGGGGTGTGAGTAAGACATCAACTTTATTAGATGAAGGAAATACTGTAAATTCTTCTCAGGTGTGATAAGGGTATTGTAGGAAAATATCCTCATTTTTAGGAGATGCCTGTTGAAATACTTATGGGATAAGCGTTATGATGATTGCAACTAACTTTCAAATAAATCAGCAAAAACAAATAAACACACACAAAATAAATATAGCAAGATGTTAACAGTGATTGCATCTAGAATCTAGATTAGATATAGATAGTAATCCATTGTGTTTTTCTTTTTTTTAATATTTTTAAAATTTATTTATGGATACAAGAACTGGGGTGTAGGCCAGAGTGTGTGTGGGGGGGTGTGTGTGTGAGAGGATTTACCAGAGACAGAGTGGGGAGCAGAAAAGGTGGATCCACTGAAACACACTGCTGAGGGGAGCAGCAGGTGAGACAGGAGAGGTCTGCTGTGCATGTGGAAGCTCCTGGGCAGGGATGGAACTCGTGCTACAGTGGTTGCTGATAGCTTCATAGTGCTCAGACTTAACCACTTGCACCACCACCACCCATCTGTTGTGCTATTCTTTCAGCTTTTCTAGGTGTTTAACTTTTTCATAACTAAAATTTTAGAGGAAAGTTTTTAGCAAATGTTTATTGTGTGTCTATATGCTGAGTACTCTAAGTATTAAGGATGCCAGTGCCCTCCAAGCCAATATTGTATATTTATCATGGATTAATAAAAGACTCTGTAAGGGCATAGTAAATAAACACAACCTCACTATAGCATTGTTCCAATAAGCAATATAACTATGAGCAGTTCCCGTTGGCTGGACTGCAAGCACCAACTAAGCAGGTTTTGGGTTTGCCCCTCTATGGATCTAAAAGCACTTTATTCTCTAAAAGACTGTAAAAGACTCTTTATTCTCAAGTCACTCTACTGCTGTCTGTGGAAAATTGTTTTAACAGCTATACAAATCTATGATATCTACAATATGAATAGTTCTCCCTGAACTCCAAAACATTAAATGTAGATTGGGAGATAAAAAGATTGTGCGAAACAAAGCTCCTGGTCTTCAAGGATCTTATTTTCTAGAGGGGAGAGTTACTGATGGTCAGGAGATATGTGGGGGTCACTCAGTGTTGGGAAGGAATTTCAGATTTTAAAATGATATCATGGCGCTCCGTCTGGAAAGTCAAGGGAGTGACAAGATATATCCAAAGTCCAAGTCCCCGAACTTTGTTTCTTAGCACTGACAGAGAAGGAAAGCCATTTTGCCGTATTAAGCTTGATAGTTAATCATTAAGCCTATACAGTTCGGCTCGTTGGAATATTAACAGAGTCCAATACTCTATGTCTTCCACTGTAGCTCAGGCCCCAAGGGAGAGAAGAGAGCCTCTAGTCTCAGGAGTCATGGGAGAAGAAACCAATCTGCTCTACACCAGGCACTTTTGAACAGAAAAGGGGGTCCAAGAACTGGTAGCCATGGCCTTCTGATTTAGGTGAGCATAAGCACCTGCGGAGTCTCCAGGCGCCTTCATCAGCACTGATGAGACTCAAGAGTTTCATCTTTAACAGCCTTTCAGATGACCAACACAGGAATCTCACATTTAAAACCACAGACTTCAGGACTAAATGTTGATGGGGTTGATGAAGGGAGATGCCTGTCGGCTATGAAGTACCTAGCACAGTGCCTACTGCATGATGGATATTCAAGAAACATTTGAGGGAGGGATGGAGGGAGAGGAAAGGATGTCCACCCTGAGATAAAATAGAGGTACAAGCTGAGTGCTCTGTCCCAGAAGAGATTATGTATATAGGACTGCCTTGTGGGACACTGACTCTATAGGGGCACAAGTCTCTCTGTATTTCCCATTTTGTGAGAATGACAAAGAGGAGAGGAGAACAAACACCAGAATGTGGGAAAGGCCTGAGGGGCAGCACAGCTGGTTATTGATCGGTGTCATCTCCAAAGGCCTTTGAGCCACAACCTTCACATCTGCTGTCACCAGCCTGATGTTACAGAGGCAACAGTCCAGCAAATGAGTGAAGGGACATCTGGCAAGTAATTATCACTGAGGATTTGAAAATGACAGAAAAGCTAGAAATCTGGCTGTAACAGCCTAACAATAGTGATTCTTTGAGCAATGCAGGGACCCAGTGTAGTGCTTTTTTTCCAATACAGAGTCCAATACACAGTATCTTCTAAACTGCTTAAACTTGGTCATGGGACTACATAATTTTCAACTCAAAAAATGCTTAATGTTTCTCCAACTTGCCATCTTCTATTAGGATTCCTTCACCACCAAAATTCTTAGGCCTTGACTACAGACCTGAATTGACAACTATCTAGAGATTTCATATTTAGCAAATAAAAACACAGGACATTCTGTTAAATTTGAATTTCATGTAAATAATGAATATGTTTTAGTATGACTGTGTCCAGTGAAACTACTATCCATTTATTCAGAACAAAGCAAATATAATAAAAAATTATTGACCTAAAATTCAGAGTCAACTTAGCATCCTGTCTTTTATCTGGCAATTTTACATTTGTCTAACCCTGCCTTTTTTAATAGGTAAGGAAATGATGTTTAGAGAAGTAAAGGGAGTTGTACAAAGTGACTCAAGGGTTAGAATATTTTCAAGATTCCTGGCTGCCTATACTGCATCCTTTTCCAAATGCTTTACTTCAGAGTTTCTTGGATTGGCTTCTTGAGCCACTATGGATGGGCTGTCAGTGAAGACTAAGTGAAATCCTTAAATCGTAAGCGTGTGTGTGTGTGTGTGTGTGTGTGTGTGTGTGTGTGTGCGTGCGCGCGCACGCGCACTTGCATGCACACACCTGCACATGGATATTTTTCTAGGGAGATTCCTGATTTTTGGTTTTTCAAGAGTCATTGTTTAAAAATAAGATTAAAACCCACTGTTTTACAGTATTATACTCTGATTTCAAAACTCAGTGTGTATTACTTTCTGTTTCCCCTATATTCCTTTATTCCCTGGCACAGCCCCGGGTCCAATCATGCTAGGAGCTGGGTAGATTTTGTCTGCAAGCATACAGAAAATATCCACTATGTCCTCCACATGTTATGTAGCAGAAACCATCCTACTCTCCATAATCTACCTTTATATATATAAAAAAAATTCCTCCAATCTATCCTATATTTTTCTTCTTGAAATTGGCAACCTAGAAGTTGACAGACCAGAACACCTTTAAGAGAATGGGTAGGAGGCAGCAGTGATGTGACCTTTGATTCTGACCACTAGAGGTCCCTTCTCACCCAAAGTTAGCCTTTACTAGGAGTTAGAGAAGGTATTTCCTTGTACCAGTGGGGCATCTCTGCCTGTCATAGGCTTAATCTGTACCAAACAGAGGGGGAGTAGCCATGTGTTACAGCAGGAGTGATGCAGAATAAAATGGCTTCCTCTGAAGAACTTGGGTAATGGCTTCCATTATCAGGCTCAAAGGAAGAGTTTATTTAATTTATTTATTTTTGCATAGAAGAACTGGGTATATAGGCCAGAGCTGTGGGATGTGGCGGAGGGGCAGTGAGGTGATTCACCAGAGACAGAGTGGGGAGCAGAGCAGGCAGATCTGCTGAAATACTCTGCTAAGGGGAGCAGCGGGCGAGACAGGAGAGGTCTGCTGCGCCATATGTGGGTTAACTCCCTGGTGGGGGATTGAACTCAGGCCCTAGCAGTGACTGGGCTGAGACTTAACCCTAGGCAACCAGGGAGGCCCCAAAGGCAGAGTTTTTAAGTAGGAATAGGAACTTCCTTTTTAATAGGTTCTGGAGCTTCCTTTTCATCCAAAAGGAAAAAAACTCAGGACATTCCACCACTAGCTGTCACCAGGCAAACATCCAGTTTCCTTCATAGTATAGTTTGGTTCCAGGGATAATGAAGTTAATGAAGCTTCTTCTGCTCAAGACTCTTCTTTGCACAAACACCTTCTAAAAGTTGTGATCCTAGTAACTTTATATTTGTAATTTTGTACACTTAAAGAAAAAGATGCTGACATTCAAGGTCCCCCAAAATACATAAACATCATGTCTCATAGGGCCTAGATCTGGACCTGTCTGGCTCCAGGATACAGGTTTTCAAAGAGGAAAGAGGTGGGGAGAGTTTCAAAGGGAAATCCCCTCTGGAAACTAATGAGAATATTTCCTGCAGGATGAGAAAAACTTCCATACAGGTGCCGAGGAACAAGGCTGCCACTTAATTTCCAAAAACCTGTCACTGTAAGGGCACCAGAAGAAGGGAGCCTCCCCCTCTTGCCTGCTTGGAGCTTTCCTTGACCAGCAGGAGTTTGCCAAATCTTTAGGGGCAGGGTAGTTCAAACAGGCCTGTAGCATCCTGTTGGCTGCTTTCTGAATAAACAAACGGTCTTGCCAACCATTGTGTAGATTTTGGGAAGGAAAAAACTGAGCTAAAAACCAAGCACTTCAGTTCCAGAGTTCCTGTGAGTTGTGATGAGCCATGAACTTTACAAAGGGATAAAAATCAATCCATTTTTAACAAATAATTCTGTTTGAGTGATATAGATGGATTCTGGAAAAAAGTCTGAAGCATTTTTGACGACTTTAGAAGCAGATGAATGTAAGGAGCTGAGAGTTTTTTCTACCTTTGAAAGGGAGTAGTCTTGGAAACCTGCAGTGTGTTGGAACTGGCCTGCACCAACTGTTGAGCACTGATTCTGCACATTTTTTTCTCAACTCTGCTTTCAGTGACTTCTACCTGGCAGTTGGAAATTGGCCACACTGAGGGTATTTATACCATCGAAACTGGTAACTGCAAAAATCAGGGCTCTTCTCTACAGGACAGGTTTTTAAGCCCTTATCGGATGGACATCTCTGCTTACATCCCACCCCTAACATACTCTCCCCACTCTCGCACATACACACCCGTATCATAGGAACTACGGGCACTCCCCTGTGTACTTATTTATATGCATAAACACAGAAGATTACATATGTACACGTTCCACTTTGCAGCCAGCTTTAATGTCAGCATCCTCCTCCCTCTGTCACACTGACATCTTTAATGTTTTTCTACTACTAATATCCTAATCCTAGACAGTGATCTCTCTCTCTTCTCCTCTCTCTCTCTCATGCACAATTGTTCTCTCCCTTACATCATGAGGCCCCCAGTGCCTCAGGGATTAAGTGACAGATTGTGAAACTTTCTGAGGCAATAATACAGTCAGAGTCATGACAACCAATGACTTTGGCTGTCCGTAAGTGAGCAGCAAAGGTGTATCAACAACTGCACAGTTTTTCTAAATGGAAATCATGTTCATATTCGGTCTGCGTTCTTTTTAGATCTTCAGTTCTCACCAATGTATCCAAGAATGGATGACACTTCTTAGCCTTTAAACCTTGAAATGCAAAATATTACCTGAGAAGCATAAGGGAGGAAACTGACATTTCCATGCTTACTTTATGCTAGTACTGCTGTAATAGTACTCTCTGAGGAAGATATTATTATGAGATGAAGGACTATTTTGAAATAAAAGACTAAGGTCTAGCAAATTTAAGTAATCTATTAAAGGATCTATTCAAGTTTGTTAGACTGTTTCAGCTAGTTCAAATATAGTAGAATATTTGTACCTAAATATTAAGTATCTAGTGAGGGAGGGAGGGAGGAATGGAAAGAAGGAAGGAAGTTAAAAAATCAGATAACAGTAGGTTGATCAAAAAAATCAATCCCATGCCCTCTTTCTCTCTACCCCTTTCCACTCCTAAATCTACTCCCAGGGGCAACTCTTTTACAACTTTATCTGTTTCTTCTGGTAGTGACCTTAATATCTCTATCTTTTATTCAATAGACTTAGCAGAATAATGTGTGCAGTGACTTTGTTTTGTTTACCTTATGCCCATATCCTTAATACTTAGAACAGTGCTAAGAAATAAATATTTGTTTAAAAAAAAAACACCATCACTTTTTGGCTTATCAGTTGACCCTCTGCTATGAGAGATAAGGATGTAGTGCACTAACATTTCCCAACTGCTTTCTGTTGAGGTTTTATCTCCTCAGCTGACCACCTTTATAACTCTAAGTAATGAACACACTTCTTTATTTCTTGTTCTGCATTATAGATATTATCTTTGGACTCTAGTGTGAGAGTCTTGATTTCAGTGCAGGTCTGCATGACTTGAGAACTCACATCGTTTTTGCTCCACAGTGAACCTCCCACACTGACAGAGTCCCTCTGTCTAATTTTGGGAAATATGTTTTTAAAAATAGGCAGTAGAAAAATAATTTTGAACTAAAGGCATTCTTAGGCCAGCATATACCAGTGGAAAAACAGTTTAGAGATAATGGAATGAATTTATCAAGCTAAGGTTAGTTCATTTTAGAAGTCTCTGAAAAAATATCTACAGCCCAGGATTTTGATGGCAGGTTATAATTTGCTGAAAATATCCTGTTGCCTAAAGTGAATTCATGCCCTTCCCACAAGGCAGGACTTGCATTTTAAGATAGGGGTACTTTGGGCCCAAGAAACTGGTAGATCTCAGTTCTCCATTGCTGTCATCAGCTCAATAAGGCTCACAAATGCCCCTGTATGTGCCCTGAAGCAAGTTATTTCCTTGGCATGCTGTGAAAAGGAGAGTGGGCACCGAGCATAGGCTGACATAAGCCTGCATGTGGATTTCACTAGAGAAAGTCATTGACACCATGGAGCAGAGGCCCTGAAAGGAAAACAGACAGCCTTTGTATTCCAGGGACCCTGGCTGGCACTGCATACACAATGCAAACACTGCCCACGTTGGTGCTTGATACGGGTTTTTTTTGTTTGTGTATTCACTGCCTGCTTCCAGAAGACAGTTTCACTTATCACTGATCTGCATTACCTTGTCTCTGGAGATTCCCACCCCTTGTTCTTAAAGATACCTACTTGTTCTGCATATCTAAGTTAGACAGGACTTAACCTACAGTTCTTGAACCTGTCAGGCCTTAGGAGATACCCAGGGCAGATGACAGGAGAGGGCTCAGGCCCCACAGCCTCTTGCTGCCTGAAGAGAATCCAGGGCACTAACCCTGCTTTGCCCTAGCCCCATCCTGTGGTTCAGCAGGAGCATCCAGCTCTCTGCGGATTGCTCCATACACTGGACATAGCCAGTCAGCTCATTCTAGGTCCTCACCCATGACCAGTGGGAATCTGCAATGTCTGCTATAATTTTTTGCCTTACTTTTAGAGACAATGCCCAGTGGAAAAATATTATAGGAAGTAGTAGGGTGGCTCATATCAAGGCAAAAAAATAGATATGAATTGCTTAAGCTTGAGATCTAGACTTGAACAAAGCCACATCTTTAGTTAGGATTAGATTCAATCAGGAGTAACAGAAAAATCTAGAAATTATGTAAACAAATGCAAATCTATTTCTTATATTTAAGAAGTTTAGACATAGTCCAGAATTGATATGGCATGCCATAGTGTCCTTCATACTGCTTCATCCTACATGACTTTCATTCCCAAGGTTACCTCATGGTTCAAGATGGCTGATATAGTTGTAGTTATGACATCCATGGTCTAGCCAATACGAAGGAAGAAAGCCAAAGCAGGGCATATGGCTTTCCAATAAGGCTACTTTCCCAGAAATTGCTCTTACCAACTACTGCTTCTATCTTATTGCTCAGAAAATAGACACATGGCCATATGCAAGAAAATGAACCTTTATTGTCTTTACTCCAGGCATCCATGTGCCCAGCTAATAATTGAGGATTTTGTTACTAGGGGAAATGTGGGAAACACAGATTCCAAGACAACCTATGGTTTCTAATCCCTGGTGGGATTACAGACTCATTGCCCCAATTTAAGCCACTTTTATTTGGGTTGATTGGCCTAAATAAACAATGCTTCAAGTTTGAAAACTAATTCCAAAGCTATGAAGTTGGAACCTCTTGGGTCAAAGCCATACTACTGACCTCTTGGTCCATTTAAGGAACCGGAATGAATTAGTTTCTCAGTGTATCCCAGTTAAGAGAGCATGCTAAATGAAGACAACCATTGCCGCTGCCAAGGGGAGGAAGAACAATATAGGCTTAAATCTGTCTCACCAAATAACCATACTAAAAGAACCCACCTGCTTTATAATAGATGTTTACCCAAGGGCACCGAAATTCCAAATTGGAATTTGACGCATTTTGCACCCATCTTTAACAACCACCATGGTTGGGCATGTTCTGCCTCCTAAAGCACAGAATCCAATCAGGCAATGCACGATGGAGGAGTGGAGAGATTCAATGACCACGGCCTAGTGAATTATGTGTTTACCCTAATCTAGGTAAATCTACCTCCATGGAAGTTAATGGATTCTATGGCAGGCAACCTCTGAGAGAGCCCCAATGATCCCTGCCTCCTGGTACCTATACCCATGGGTACCTATACCCATGTGTAATCTCTTCTGCTCGTATGTGGGCTGGATCTACTGACTCATTTCTAACAAGTAAGATAGAAAAGAAGGGATGGAATGTCACTTCTAAGATTAGGTTACAAAGACTGGTTACTACAACATGCCTTGCTTGCTTCCCCTCACTCTCTTGCTTATTTGCTTTGGGGAAAGCCAGCTGCCATGTCGTGAAATGCCCAAGAAAAGGCCCATTGGCAGGAACTGCTGTCTGCAGCTAACAGCCAGGAATGACTGAAGCCTGCCAACAGCCAATTGAGTGATCTTAGAAATAGATCTTTTTCCAGAAAACCTTGAAATTCCTGCAGCCCCTATTGACAGATTGATTACAACCTCATAACGGACTCTTGAGTCAGAGTCATTCAGCTGAGTTACACCTAGATGCCTGCCCTAAAGAAATTGTGGGATCATAAATGTTTGTTATTTTTAAGCAGCTAAGTTTGGAGTGCATAATTTGTTATGCAGCAATAAAAAACTAATACAGATTGTTTGTATCTTCTTTAATTCTGCTAATTTAAGAACCTCCAAAATTTGTTCTATCCATTCTAAAGTGATAGGTTCAGTTCATGAAAAAAATGTGAACACATTGCTGAGTTAATCCACTGGAAAATAAAGAAATATCTTTACAGGTGTTATGAGTGTCATGAGGAAATACTATATTGCACTTCCTTCACTGAAAGAAATATATGTGTGGGAGCACCTTTTCCAACAGACAACATGCCTTTGCATAGAAAAGCAGTCCTATCTCTTCTCACAATGCCTCGAAAAGACATTCACTCAGTGGTTGTGACCTGATCATATTTGTAGTCTTCACTCTGTCCGCAGAGTGCATCTCTGATGCAAGGTCACGGTGCACGTTGTTTGCATTTTCCTCCGTGAGTGAAGCAGTGTGAGGACCCGCATTCAAGCACAGCCTTTTATTCTTCAGTAATGCTCATCTTTGTTGAACATAGAGCCAGCTTTCCCCCAAAACCCATTCGAACATATATTTTTTCACAAAATAATTATTACAGATGAAAATTTCTTCTCCCATTGCATGGGTCTGCAATGGAAAATAGAATAGAACGTCATGGAATATTTTTTTCCTCATACATGTAATACACATATGCCAAGGTCTAATTTACACTCAACACGTCGCTGTTTCCTTCTTGTGTAAAGGGAAGTATCTTTCAGGATGCGCACGTGATAATAATTGCTTTTTCATATTGTGTGCTGTTGAACTTTACAATAGGCCTAGATATCTCTAGATAAAGAGCTTTTGTTTGCTTTCCCTTCAAGCATAAAATGTGTCATTTGTGTTGTACTTGGATTTATACCTTTTTGGCTAGAGAGTGACTTATAACCATTTTTTTGCTGAAGAAATGTAGATGTCAATGATATTGCTGTAGTTTTGATATTTGGAAAATATTATTTTGTCTTTATTCTGGAAAAAGTATTATTTCTTTATTGAAGATGTTTGAAAATGACAATAAAAAACACAGGTGACTTTATGCTCATACATGAACATGCTTATAATAATGCACCAAGGAATAAGATGAATAAATTGCTATTTCAGTAAAATCAGATACTCATCCCTTTTATTATTTGCAATGTTATTTTATTTAGTTATTTTTGACAACTTGTACAAAATATTTTCACAGGCTGAGCCTATGAGATTGTCAAATTCTATATTTTCACTAGATTTAACTTTATGAAATTATTCTGGTTAGTGATATTCATATTACTTTTATTCATTATTTTTTCAAAAACTTCAGTAACAGGTTTGTTGAGGTATAATTCACATAAAATTTGCCATTTTAAAACATGCACTTCCTTGGTTTTCAGAATATTCATAGTTGTGCAGCCATAACTGCTATCTAATTAAAGAGTATTTTTACCATGACCACCCCCCCAAAAAAAAACTTGTGTCCCTTCTCAGTCACTTTATTTTCTCCTTCAACACCTGGAAAATACTAGTCTACTTTATTTCTCTATGGATTTACTTGTTATGGACATTTCCTATAAATATAATCACACATTGTATGGTCTATTGTCTGACTCCTTTCACTTAGCATGATGTTTTTAAGGTTGATCCATGTTGTAGTGTATATCTCATTAATTGATTCCTTCTTATAGTCAAGTATTATTTCACTGTACGGATAGACCACATTTTTCCTATATACTTCATCAGTTCATGGACATTTAAATTGTATACATTTTTTAGCTATCATGAGTAATGCTACTCTGATGTTCATGAACAAGTCTTTGTGTGAACATATGTTTTCATTTCTCTTGGCTATATACATAGGTGTGGAGTTGCTGGGTCACATGATAACTCTATGTTTAACATTTTGAAGAACAGCCAAATTGTTTTCCAAAATGACTGCATTATTTTACAATTCCACTAGCATTTTACAAGAGGTGCAATTTTTCTACATATTATCATCACTTGTTATTGTCTGTCTTTTCTGTTTTAGTCATCCTACTAAGTATAATGTGGCAATTCATTGTGGGTTATTTTGGTATTAATTTTATTAAGATATAATTCACCCACCGAAAGTGTACAAGTCAACAATTTTTTACTACATTCACAGTTGTGCAAACATTACCACAATCAGTTTTAGAACATTTTCAATATTCCCCAAAGAAATTTACTGTTTAGTAATCTCATTGTGGTTTTCATTCACATTTCCCTAATGAGTAATATTAAACATCTTTTCATGCACTTATTGGTCATTGTACATCTTTGGAAAAATGTCTATCTAAATCTTTTGACCATTTTTAACTTTTTTATTGTTGAGTTGTAAGATTCTTTATGTATTCTAAATCAAATCCCTTTTCACATATATAGTTGCAAATATTTTTTTTTTACAAATGGCTGTTTACTTCTCCGAAACAGTGTCCAGTGTTTTATTTTATTTATTTATTTATTAATATAGATATATTTATTGTTATTTATATCTTTTACATTTTGTATTCCCCTTGGGTAGCCCACCACCAGTTCACCCGTGACCTATCAACATGGTTCCTTGTGTCCTTTTCTACCCCATTTTGAGCTCTTATCCTCCCCCTCCCTCTCTGGGTGTCTCTCTCATATTCGGTTCCCCTATATCCCTGTTATAAGTGAAACCATTCAATATTTTTCTCTTTCTTTCTGGGTTACTTTGCTGAGCATGATTCCTTCTAGTTCTATCCATGTCGCTGCGAATTGCATGTGTTTATTATTTTTGAATGCTGAATAGTATTCCATTGTGTATATGTCCACATCTTCTTGATCCAGTCATCTATTTTTGAGCATCTGGATTGTTTCCATACCTTAGTGCTGCAATGAACATACAGGTTCATGTATCCTTTTGGATTATTGTTTTTGTGTCCTTTGGGTAGATTCCCAGGAGTGGTATTGCTGGGTCGTATGGAAGCTCCATTTTTAGCAGTATGAGGAATCACCATACAGCTTTCCATAGTGGTTGGACTAGTTTGCAATCCCACCAGCAGTGTACAAGAGTTCCTTTTTCGCCACATCCTCGCCAGCATTTGTTGTTGCCTGTATTTTTAATGTGCGCCATTTTCACTGGTGTGAGGTGGCATCTATGTGGTTTTGACCTGCATTTCCCTGACTATGAGTGATGATGAACATTTTTTCATGTACCTGTTGGCCATTTGCTTCTCTTCTTTGGAGAAGTGTCTTTTTAGCTCTTCTGCCCATTTTTCGACTGGATTGTTGACTTTGTTTTTGTTGAGTTGTGTGAGCTCCTTGTAGATTTTTGTTATCAGACCTTTATCAGTTGTATTGTGTGCAAAGATCTTCTCCCAATTAGTAGGGTGTCTGTTAGTTTTGGTTAATGTCTCTTTTGCTGTACAGAAGCTTTTTATTTTTATGTAATCCCAGCTGTTTATTTTGTCCTTCACTTCCTTTGCTTTGGGGGTTATGTCTTTAAAGATTTTGCTGAGATGTATGTCATGTAGAGTTTTGCCTATATTTTCTTCTATAAATTTTATGGTTTCTGGTCTTACATTCAGATCTTTTATCCATTTTGAGTTGGCTTTTGTGCATGGTGTGAGGTAGTAGTCTTGCTTCACTTTTTTGCATGTAGCAGTCCAGTTTTCACAGCACCATTTATTGAATAGGCTGTCCTAGTTCCACTGCATTTTCTTTACTCCTTTTTCAAAGATTAGTTGTCCATAGATGTGTGGCTTTACTTCTGGGTTTTCTATTCTGTTCCATTGGTCTTAGTGTCTGTTTTTGTTCCAGTACCATGCTGTTTTAATTGTCACAGCTCTGTAGTATAGTTTGAAATCTGGGATTGTAATCCCTCTGTTTTCTTTCCTTTTAGTCAGGAGGGCTTTAGCTATGGTTTTTTTTTTTTTTATTCCATATGAGAAATTTCATAGTTTTAAAAAGGACCAGACAAAAACACACTATTAGACCAACCCTTGAAAGTAGACAATAGATTTTTGACATTCAGAAGGGGGAGGGGAAAAGGGAGGGAAAGGGGAAAGTAACAAAAGGGAGGGAAGGAGTGGGGGAAGAAATGGACTATGGTGGAAGATTATGGTGACCATACCTGAGGAGAGAAATCCAATCTTGTGAAAAATCAAGGACATTTAAAAATTAAAAATAAATTTAAAAGAATTTTATGGTTTTAGCTCTCACAATTTAAGTCTGTATTCTGAGTTAACTATTTTGGATATGGTGTAAGAGGGGAGTCCAAATTCTTTTCTATGTATGTAGATATCTAGTTATCCCACCTCTGTTTGAAACCATGTTGAAAAGACTGTTTCCTCTGATTGAATGGTCTTGGCACCCTTGACAAAAATCAGTTGACCAGCTTCTTTCTGGACACTCAATTTCATTCCCTTGCACTACATGTCGAATCTTGTGCTATTACCACACTGTTTAGATTATGGTAACTTTTTACTAGATTTTGAAATCAGGAAGTATGATTCCTCCAACTTTGTTCTTTTCAAGATTATTTTGGATCTTCGAAGTCCCTTGTATTTCCATATAAATATTGGGGAAAACTTAGTAGTTTCTGGGAAAAAAAAGAAATGCTAGTATTTTGATAGGAATTGCATTGAATCTGTGTAGCAATTTGGAGTATTGCCAATTTAACAATATCAAGTCTGGGTTGTCTTTCCATTCATTTCTGTTTTCTTTGACTTTTTTCAATGGTGTTTTGTAGATTGTGATTTAAAGTCTTACACATGTCTTAAATTGATTACCAACTATTTTATTTTTTGTTACCATTATAAAGGGAACTGTTTTCCTAATTTCATTTTCAGATTGTTCATTGTTAATGTACAGAAATACAATTTTTGCATGTTGATCTTATAGCCTTTACCCTCACTGAACTTATTTATTAATTCTAACAGTTTTTAAATTTCTTAGGTTTTTCTATACATAAATCTGATCATCTGCAAATAGACTTTTACTTCTTTCTTATCTATCTGGATGCCTTTTATTTCTCTTTCCTTTCTCTGCCCTAAACAGAATTTCCACTATAATGTTGGATAGAAGTAGTAAAGCAAGCATACTTGGCTAATTCCTGATTTTAAGGAAAGTTTTAAGTCTTTAACCATAAAGTATAACATTAGCTGTGGTTTATTTTAATATTTTTAGTGAACCACTTTTTAGCTAGTGATCTTTTAAAAAATATTTTGGAAATATGGTGTACTGTGATGGTAATGATGAAAATGCAAATTCAATCATTGTTCAGTCAGACTTCTTAGTTACAAGCAATAGAAACTAACTCTAGGTGATTTAAGCACAAAAGAAAATTTGCTAACGAGATATTGCTGGGAAGGATGTTGAAGCAGGCTCTGAAAATGGTCAGAATTAGGGGATCCTAGGAACAACCAGACTCCAGACTAAACATTGCCGGAAATCAGTCCAGAAAGACTCTGCAACATGACTGCTGAACCACTGAATGCCATTGGTTGACTCACTGCCCCACTGCTCAAATGATAAGCCCATACAAATGAATGTTTCTGCCACAACTGCCAACCCAAGACATCATAGCCAATCTCTGATTCTTTGTGTAACTTGTTTGCAAATCAGAGTTGGAGAAAGAAGCATGAAAATATACTTTACCTCTTGTGTTTTTTACCTGCTGAAACCCTTCAGAAGTGAGGAAGCATAAGCTCCATTTTGAAGAACCTGCCTTTGAAATAAGACTGGGGCAGCCAAGGATGCAGCAATCCAGTTGGAGTGAGGCTTCTGTTGAAAATGTGTCTATAAAGTTAACACATTGTTATTCCTTAGATTGTGTATTTATCTTGCATGGCTTTGGGCAAACTAATGGAAATTATGGACAAGCTGGTGACTACAGCACCGCTCCACACTAAGCCATCTATTGGTATACGTAATTCAGACATCTAGGTTCAAATCCTGGCTGAGTCACTTAATTTTGTCATCGAGTTTAGGAAAATTTCTTAAATTTTCTGAGCCTCAGTTTCTTCATCTAGATATGAAGACATAGTATTGACTTCTTGACAGGGTCAGGCCATTACAAGTGTTAAAGGGAAAATGTCCATTAAGTGTTCATTTGGAACACAGTAAGCATTGATAACTGATATCTACTTGTATTCTTCTGTCAGCCTGCTTCTTGGTTACCAGGCTTGTTTCTCTGGAAACAGTTATACTTTCCGGTTTTCACTCTAGCTTTTGAACCACCTCTGGCTCTAAGTTTTCTTTCATATTTCAGTTCTTAATCAATGCCAGTGTTTCTGAACTTGAGTATCTGATCCGTTCAGAGGGAGTATTCCTTCATTTTGAACATGGTGTTGGACTTGTAGTCCTGACCATGCCCTTGACTGAAAGCTGTGTGGTAGATATGCCTCTCCACTCCATCCCAGAGTTAGCTATGGCAAGATGGTGCAAGACAGGGCAGAATAACCAAATATCATAAGCACAGACTCTGCAGTCATACTGACTATTCAAACCTACTTGCTCTGCTACTTTCTAGTTAATGACTTTGGGGTAGTTATTTAATCTCTGTGTCCCATTCTTCCATAAAATGTAGGTAATAGTAGTAGTATTTCATAATGTTATGATTATTAAGTTAATGGATGTAAAACATTAATAACAATACTAGACAAGGAGTAAGTTCTGTAGTATTTGCTACTATCATTATTACTAATAAGAAGTCTGGGAATAAAACCCATGCACTAGGAATGATCACATAAGGCAACAACAATGTAATTGGGGGCCGAGATGCTAAGGTCAAGCTGTGCCTCGCAGAAAGACTGTCTCAGGCTAAACAGTGAATTGCTGATGTTGACCTCCATGCAGGAGGTTCACAGGATGCACTTTACAATGTCATCTCCGAAGGAGATGTGTGTGTTTGTTCCTAGATGTATTAGGTGCCCCCTGCGGTACAAAAGATATTAGACTTTCTGTTTCTTTTTCTTTGAAAAATTAAACTTTATTTATGACTAATGTTTGGGTTAATGCTTGCAGCCACCCTTGTCTGTAGATGAATCAAATGTCATAAATGGTAAGTCTCCCAAAAGGAATTTGTGTAATATAGCGCATGATGGTTAAGGCCATTTTTATAAAAACTAAAACCAAAAAACTCCAAGAACTTTAAGTAGTAAAATCTTTATAATACTGAGTAAGAGACAAGGGGCAACCATAAAAAGCAATTGTATCAAAATAATAAACCAGTTGTTCACATATCATTTAGGGGTAAAGATTTTAAAAGACTTGTGATTTAAAGGTGAATTAAACACTTTTTCTCATATAAAAAGACCAGTATTTTAAAATTTCTGGCCTTTTCTGTTATAAGTTACTTTGAGTATTTATGTTACCTAGCATGTATTTAAATAAGATACACATTTCATCTGTGTCTTTAAGGACAATGCAGTGCTTACAGTGAATGAAAAGTAATTGCTTTTGAAAAGAAACTCTTTTTTATTGAGGGAGCATTTTGAAAATGATTGCCTTGAAATGTTTCCATTGTTAATTTATTCCTGAAACTGATATAACTATATCTTTATCCATGAGACAATTCCAGAAAATGAGGTAATAGAAGATAGAAGCAATAAGCGTTGAAGACTAATGGCAGATAAGATAAAAAGGGAGAGTGAAGTGTCAGTGACTGAATTGAGAAGGAGAAGAAATTATTGGGGGATAAAACAATAAATTTCACTTTAAAATATTGAACTTGAGTGCCTTTTGGGGAAGGATCTAAGCAGTGTTGAAAAAAACTGAGTGACAGTGGTTAAAATTGACTTTTTAGAGAAGTTTTGCATTTCATATGCTTTGCAATTCTAACATGTATTCCTTTAAATAAAATATATGCTTATGGGAACCAACAGATTTGACTTCATAAAATATGAATACCCTTTAGAGGCACACACATTTCTCTCTTTCTCGCTCTTTTTTTTTTTACTTTAGCAGAAGATGGGTGAGAGAGAGTAGGGGATTAATGTGGACATACTGCACATTAATCCTCTCAGGTTCCAAATCTGCTCTACCACTTAGTAGTAAGGTAACTCTGGAGATTTATTTAACACTTTTATGACTTAATCCACCAAAATTATTGCAGAGTTAATACTTTATACAGTTACTGTGAGAATTGAATGAGCTAACATGTGTCAAGTGCTTCGGTCCTTGTCTTGTACAGTTTTAAAGCTTTATTTAAGTATTAAATAAAAAATACTTCTATTTATTGTCTGTAGTTCTATTTATTCACTGTAGTTCTTGAAAAATAAATTGACTATGGTATTGTATCTCCACCTACTATAACACATTCTATCTATTCATATGCATGCGTGTGCGTGCACACACACACACACACATACACACAAAAGATCATTCACAAAGTTTTTAGTACCTGAGACCTGAGAAAGAACATATAAATTCAATATTTGATCATGGCTATGATAATAACACTGGTTAACAGTGAGATCGTTACTGACTTAAAAAGGCCCTAATCTGTAGTATCTTGGTGTGCTGAACATGAATATAACCCTGAAAATTTTTTATTAGCTTTCATTTTGAAGATATTTCATGTAATTAATTTTATATGTTTCACTGTGTAAATTTATCCAGTAGGACTGAAACAACATCCTAAATCAGCCTAGAATGATGTAATATTGCATTGCATTACATAATACCATCATGCACACATCATCCAGAATTGGTTGCATCATTTTCTGATGCAATACAATGCTACTGCCAGGCAGCTGCTGAAGTAAGCTGACGTCAGCAGTGCACTATATAAAGCCCTGTTGGAAAGTTGAGCTTTGAAAATATTTCAGATTTTGTGCAAGACAGCTTAAGCTACTGTTCCATAGAACTGTTATTATTTTATCCATTTAGGCACAATACAGAACAGTAGTGCCTCGAAAGTGCGTTAATAGAGTGGGCAATTTCTGCTCTATTTGTGGGGAAGTGACATTTGGCAACCAGAAGAAAAGTCTCACTTCTCAAGTGAAGAAGGCTTATCATCTTTACTTCAGATGCAAGGCTGGTGACCAAGATAAGGCTTGGACCCTGCATAGATGCTGTGCTACATGTACAACACAGCTTTCACAGTGGTTAAATGGCAAATGACCATCAATGCCATTTGCAGTCCCCATGGTGTGGAGAGAGCCAAGCAACCACATAAAAGACTATTACTTCTGCTTGGTTCCTCCTCTTCCTGGCAGAATAGTAAACAAAGCAAAAGAAGTCGCAAATAGTCTACCCAAACATTGCGTCTGCATTGAGACCAGTTCCACATGGTGAGGGACTTCCTATTCCAGAACCTCCAGCAGAATATTCTCGTGATTCATCTCATAAGGACAAGGGTGAGCCGAACTGTTCTTCTCCTGTTCCATCAGCATGCAGTGATCCAGATTTTCACTGTGGTGCATCATCAACCCACATAGACTAACTAAATGACCTGGTTTGTGATTTGGACTTATCCAAGAACACAACAGAATTGCTAGGATCAGTACTCCAACAATGGAATCTTCTAGAAGAAGATGTCACAATTACTTGATATCGAAAGCGCCACCAACAGTTGGAGCCTTTCTTCTGAAAAGAAAGTACCCTGGTATTCTGTTCCGATATTGAGGGTCTCATGAATGCCTTAGAAATCACTCATGACCCACAAGAATGGAGACTATTTCGAGACTCTTCGAAACTGAGTCTTAAGGCTGTGCTTTTGCACAATGGAAACTGTCTTCATTCTATTCTATTCCTGAACAGCCGTACAAGAGACAAGTGAAGAAATCTAAGAAGTAGTCTATGACTTGATTTTTTACAGGTATTAACCATAGGCCTATTACTGTTGTCATGCATTTCATGGTGTAAACATCAATTTATTGCAGATTACAAAAAAAGCTAAAGCCAAAATTAGATTTGACTGTCATATTTGTGTTGAGCACATACAAATTGATAGGAAATGACTAATTTTATTTCTGTAACATGACTTTTGTAAAAATTTGTTGACCAGTGTAATTATCCTTATGTTATGAATTGAATGTACCCCTCAAGTTCACATGTTGAAATCCTAACTCCCCAATGTGATGGTACTAGGAGCCTTTGAGGGGTGATTGGGTCACCTCCCAAAAGTATGGAGCCCTACTTACTGGGATTAGTGCCTTTATAAAAGAGACCCCAGAAAGTTCTCCTGCCCCTCTGTCATGTAAGCACACAACAAGAAGATGGCCATCTGTGAATAAGAAGCAGACCCTCATCAGATACAAGCTGCTGGTGCCTTGATCTGAACTTGCCAGACTCCAGAGCTCTAAGAAATAAATTTCTGTTGTTTATAAGCCACCTGATCTATAGTATTTTTGTTATCACAGCCTGAATTGATTAAGATATCTTATTCATTTCTTACAGGATATGTATGTAGAGTTTTGTAGTCATAGATATGATAAACATTGAGAAAAGACAATAGAAATTCACCTGTTGGTGTCTTCTGGGGTAGAGAGCAGAGAAAATGGCGAATAAAATATTCCAAGAGAAAGAGTACACATTGCTGAAATGAAGAACACAATCTACAAATTTAAAGGATATACTGTGTTATAGGAAAAATTAATACAGAAGCATAAAAACACGCCATAGCCACATGGAATAATTAAACTTCATGAACTAAGTGGATAACCCTATGCGTATCTAGGCAAAAAACACATTATCTGTAACAGGCAGAGGTGAAACTGGGTACAGACTTATTCACATTAGTGATCCACACTATAAGACAATAGAGCAATGTTTATGTTTATGGAGTTCGAAAGAGAAATGAGTGTAACATAGGGCTCTTATATCCAGTCTAATGTCTATCTCTGAAGATAACCAACAATTTATCTCAAACGCGCTTTAGCTCAAATAAGGCACAATTAAACTACTTTTTGACAAAGCTGCTACCTGATGATGAAATCCAGCCAATTAAGTAAGACAGTTCAGAATGAAAATCAAGGGAATGGGGTAAATATGAGGTAATAGGATAGTCATGAAGTCAAATCTGCATAAATCTAGAAATAAGGCAAAACAATCACAGATATTACAAAAATAGGACCTATATGTTTGAATATAGTTGCTAAGTGAGGAGGACATCCAGGAAGTGGTGTGGTCGAGCCTGAGGTGTCAGAGCCTGAGGGAAGCAAGGAGGACATAGGGCATCCATGTAGGGGAGCAGCCCGGCACAGTGTGGGGGTCAGAACCTGAGCAGGATACCTGTGCTTGAGGGTTGCTGAAGTGCAAAGGAGGGTGTCTACAAAATATGGGGTGGTGGTGGCAGCTCAGTGCAGGGTGTCAGAGTCTGAACCAAATGAAGATGTCCATCATACATGGGGTGACTGGCAACAGCAGCAGAGCCCAAGGAGGGTGAACACGGTCCGGAACAGGGTGTAAGAGCCTGGGCAGGGTGAAGAGGGTGTCCTTACTGGAGGGGCATAAAAGTTTTTCATCCTTGTTTTCAATTTTTCTGAAAGTGTGTGATTATGACTTTTTAAAAATGTGCTTTAGCATATATTTTCCTCTGATATTGCAACTATATACCTAGAAGGAAACAACATAGAAAGTATATTTAAAGTATTGTTTGATATATTAACAAATGTATACAAGTGCTGAGAGTATTGTATTAGCCATCTGACGTTGACGTTTTTCCACTGTGTCTTGCTTTTCTAATATATAAATAATTTTGGATGTATCACTGAGAAATTTCATTGTGTTAATTTAATAGGATTTTTTAATGCTACTTAAGAATATGATGTGGGTAGGGGCCTCCCTGGTGGCGCAGCGGTTAAGCTTTGCACTGTGGAGCTGTCGGCAGCAGCGACGCAAGTTCGACACCCGGCCAGCCAGGGAGATTCCCACATGGTGCGGCAGACCTCTCCTGCCTTACCCGCTGCTCCCCACAGCAGTGTATTTCCATCGATCTGCCTGTTCTGCTCCCCACTCTATCTCTGGCGAATCCTCTCGCTGCCCCACGCCTCTGCCTGTACCCCAGCTTGTATGCATAAATAAATAAATCTTAAAAAAAAAAGAATATGAAGTGGTAGACTGCATGTAGACCCTGAGAATTCCTGTACCACCTCACTTTGCAATGCCCATTCACTTCTTTCCTAAACTGGCATATGGAATTTAGTCAATGTTTAGGCTGCCAGAATTTGCCCAGACTCCACTGCAGAGGTTGAACCTTAGAACCTACTATGAATTTCCCTGTGGCTTCACACTTGCTGAATTTTCTTCTCATCTGGCCGCAACCCACACAAACTCAACCTCCGTAGCTGCATCAGCTTTAGGTTGCTTCACTTCCTGGCTTAAGGGAAGCCACACTTGAAAGATCGAATGCTGGCGAGGCAAGTGCCCCATTAAAGGCACACAAATTAGAATGTGGGTGCTGGAAAGCCACAAATACACTATCTGATGGTTTCAGGGTGAGAACATTGTTTTTCTAGTCATCACTGTCATTCTCTGGTAAACAGGAGTCTCTGATCTTCAGTCTCTCAATAGTTGCTTCTGGGACATTTTTGCAAGATATTCTTTTACATGCTGAAGAAAAACCTGCTTTCAGAACTCAAAATATGTCTTATTGGGTCAGAATCATGGTTTTGGGGGCCTCTCTGGTGGCGCAAGGGGTTAAATCTCAGCACTATCAAGGGAGCTGACCCACATGGCACAGACCTCTCCTGTCTTGCCTGCTGCTCCCCTCAGCAGTGTATTTCAGTAGATCCACCTATTCTGCTCCCCACTCTGTCTCTGGTGAATTCTCACACTCCCCCACACCTCTGGCCTGCACCACAGCTCTTGTATGCATAAATAAATAAATCTTTAAAAAAAAGAATAATGGTTTTGTGGGCTGAAGGTTTTTATCACTGCTGGCTCCATGCCCTCTACTTTGTAGTATCTACTGGTAGCCATTTCAAATTCCCATGATCAAACTGGTGCTGATCATTTTTTGTCAAACTGCAATGGAATTAAAAAAAGTAAAAATAGCTTGGGAGAACATATCCAAATGTCATTTTGGGGGGACTGTTCTTCATCTTGAGACTATATCCTTCCTACAATTTTTTTCTAGTTTGAAAAATATCCCTTCTTTCAGGAAATGCAGGTAATGGTAGATAGTGTTCTTCAGTATAGTACATAACATCATGTCAGTTTCTCTGCAACTTCTTTTCAGCTCTCTCTCTCTTTTTTTTAAAAGATTTATTTATTTAAGCTGGGGTACAGGACAGAGGCATGGGGCGGTGAGAGTGTTCACCAGAAACAGAGTGGGGAGCAGAACAGGCAGATCAACGGAAATACACTGCTGAGGGGAGCAGCGGGTGAAGCAGGAGAGGTCTGCCACGCCATGTGGGAATCTCCCCAGCCAGGCTTCGAACTCGTGTCGCCCCCGCTACCGACAGCTTCACAGCGCAGTGCTTAACCGCTGCGCCACCAGGGAGGCCCAGTTCTCTTTTTAAATTCTGGTAAGATACACATAAATTAAAATTTACTATCTTGATAGTTTTTAATTATACAGTTCAGTGGTACTAAGAACATTCATTGTTGTGGAGCCTTTACCACCATCCATTGCTAGAACTCATTTCATCTGGCAAAGTTGAAACCCTATGCCCATTAAACAATAACTCCCCATTCCTCCTTCCCCCTTAATTCCTGGCAACCATCATTCTACCTCTCATCTCTAGAAATTTGACTACTCTAACTACCTCATATAAGTGGAATCAAACAGTATTTATCTTTTTGTGACTGGATTATGTCACTTAGCATAATGTCCTCAAGGTTCACCCATGTTGTAACATATTGCAGAATTTTTGTCCTTTTTAAGTGTTGGGTAATAGTCTGCTGTGTACACATACCACATTTTGTTTCTTCATCCTTCTGTTGATGGGCACTTATATTGCTTCTACCTTTTCACTACTATGAAAATAATGCTATTTAAAAGGGTGTATAAATATTCTTGTTTTTAAGTTGAGGTATAATTTACATAAAATAAGGTGCACAGATTTTAAGTGAGTTGTTTCAATTTTTTGACAAATATATTGATCAATGTTACTGTCACTCTAATCAAACTATAAAACATTTCTTGTTATTTCAAAAGTCTCTTCGTACCTCCTTTCACTCAATCTTTCCTCTCAAACAACCACTGTTCTGTTTTTTATCACCACATTTAGTTCTGCCTGTTCTAGAGCTTTAGATAGATAGATAGATAGATAGATAGATAGATAGATAGATAGATAGGTAGATACACACACATATGAAATGTGTACTCTTTTATGTCTGACTTGTTTTGCTTAGTAGAATGCTTTTGAGATTCAGCACATTGTTGTACTCTTTTCTGTGTACTCTTTTATGTCTGACTTGTTTTGCTTAATAGAATGTTTTTGAGATTCAGCACATTGTTGTAATTTGTTCCTCTTTATTGCTATGTGTTTTCCATTGTGTGAATACATACAGTTTGTCCATACTTATTTGGGTTGCTTCCAGTTTGGTACTGTTATGAATAAAATTGCTATCAACATTCTCATATATCTTTTTGTGAATATATATTTTCATTTCTCTTGGGTAAAAATCTAGAGGTGGAATTGCTCTCATGGGAGTATGTGTAACTTTATGATAAAATGCCAAACAGTTTTCCAAAGTGCTTTATTTTTACCACTTTCCTCCTCGCCCCCTCTAGAGCAATGTATGAGAGTACCAGTTTTTCCATCTTTCACCATTTGGTATTGTCAGTATTTAAAGTTTTAACCATTCTAGTTGGTATGTGGTGATAACTGTACAATTTCTTATAAATCCCCCTGGGATTTAATATAAATATCCCAGGTAATATTGCCAGATGGCTTTGCTAGGACAGGATTCTTTGACTAAAAGTTGAAGAAACATAAGAAACTGGTGTAAGTGGAAAACAGAATGTATTGCTTCCTGAAACCAAACCACCAGTGCAGAGGTGAAGCTGCCCTTAGGAGTGATGAAAATTACCTTCACATCACTCTCCCATATTTCTTCTCTCTTCTTGTCTCTGAGCCTTGGTTTCTAGAAATTCAGCTGTTCTCATTAAATTTGAACTTTGTCTTCAGACAAATTTAGGCTTTCATCTATACAAACTTCCAAATGAACCAAAAGAAAGTAGATAACTCTAGTTACCCTAGCTGGGACGCATCACTCCTGAACCAATCACCTAGTTTTTGGTGGAGACATTCTGGGTTGTATAGCTGGAAAATAGAGAAACTATGATTGGGCAATCCCACCATAACTATCTTTGGAATGGGAAAGGGGTGGTTTCCAAAGAAGTAGAGTACTCTTTGAGACACGTAAAATGGTAAGTGTCAATAGACTCAGCCTGATTTTTTAAAAGGTTTGTATTTCTGTGAAATACAAAAGTCTTGGAACTCTTGTTCTTCAATTCACTGACAACCACAAGTCAGGGATATAGCCCATACTCTTCTAATCTCATTTAACTCATTGTACATCTCTCAACTATGAACTTATCTAACCATCCATGAACTCATTCTAGTTTGGTTTTGGCCTAAATGTTCTCTTAAACAAACTTAAGAATTGGGGAAGCAGTACCATTTAAGCACCATTCTGTTGGGTCAAGGAGCCAAAATCCTACCTAACAAGCCTACCCCCACCATGCTAACATGTTGACATCCTTGCTTTCCATATTCTCATTTGACTATTTAATCTTTATCTTTAGGACCCTAACTACTCAGTAAATCTTTGGCTTTTAGCTCTTTTTCCATTGTCCAGCATTTAACTTTGGAAAATTTCCTCGGTTCCAAGCCTAATTGTTTTGAGTGTTGGAAGCAATCCCAGGAACTCTCTTTTCCTCCCTGATCTTTACCCATTCCTGTACTGCTTTTTCCTAGACCTGTCATTCACCAAGTCCTCCCTGGTTTGACATCATCCCCAAGATTTAGCTGTTGGGCTCTGCTGGTACTGTAGTTCAGCTTCAAGAAGTTACCTCTAATTTTGGAATTCAATGATATGGTGAACAAGGACATATTTGCTGAAGTCCATATCTTTCTGAGGCCATATACCCTCCCAATTCTTATATTTCTAGATAGTGTTTAAAACATGAAATGATTTAGTTGATCCTCAAAATAGAAGCCATCCCACCCTTCTGATATACTGGTATTTTTCTCAAAACCTTCACATCTTGAGGCAAAACTACCAAAAGTTCATTTATCATCCTGATATGAGAACCCAGTTATTTTTGTGGGAATTTTTTCAGCAAACTGAATAGCTCCTTTTCTAGAATACCAATTCCTCCGTTGTTGCCATGCAATCCTCCTTCCACTAACGAACATCCATGGTGGCTACCAGAAGCTGGGAAAGAAAAGAACAACCACAGTAGCCAGAAAGGCAAGAGTCATTCCTGCATGAATGTGTTAAGGGCAGTAAAAGTGTCTATAGCTGGATCACCCCTTAAAGCATTAGCAAAGCAGGAACACCAAATGTGAAAGAGAAAAATATTTATCTTTAATGCATTCTGAATTTTGTAACCCTCAAATCTAGAAGCTATTTTAATTTTAGTATCTACTTATAGATGCTAACGGTTTATATCATTTTGGAAAAAATTTGAATTTTCATTTGGGATGGAGATATCATAATCTCTAGTGTTTGAGGCCTCTGAACTCTTGATCTAGCCTTAATTGTATTTTCCTCACTTACGTATGTTCAGGACTTTGTCCTGGGTCTGGCATTGAGACTGCTTAATCAAGCTCTCTTGGATAAACTAACAGGAGGCTGGAAGACTATGCAGAACAGAACAAAGTGCTGGGAAGGGGACAGATATGGGAGTGGGGTGAGGGAGACACTAGGGGTGTTGGGAAGCAGCCTTAGAGAACCTGACAGGAGGATCTGCTCTGGTGTTCACTAGAGGTTTGCTGTGATTTATACCCATTCTGCTTTATCTTTGGTTGCATCAATTCACCCCATTTTATTTGGCCTCATTGTCTATTCTTTCCTTTCTTTGAGTCTGCAAAAGTGTTTCCCTTCTCTACTGAGCATATGAACTAGCAATTGCTTCTATAAGTCATTTTGCAAACCCACTATCTTGTTCTGTGTCACTGGCTCTCAGGGCCTCCTAGGGAGCTTTGGTGCTTGTGTGGGCTTGCAGTATTTCAGTAGCTGCTTTCTCCATTGCTATAATTCTCTTGCACCATTTTCACCCAGACCTATAACTGCAAGATGACTGCAGATTGTTCCCATAAATAGCATCAATTTCTTCACCTTCTGGAGCTTCATTTTGTACTCTTGAGATGGAGTCCAGCTGGCTGGGTGTGATATGCTTTGTTTGTGCCAATTCAGTCTCGGCAAGTATTTTCATCAAAATTAGAGGCTGAAATTGCTGGCTGCCAGAGCATCCCTGGCAACTGAATGTTTTTCTGGTTAGAGTTGTATTCTGGGGCCTTTATGCAAGAGTGCACAGTCTCAGCTTCTTGCTGTTTTTATTGAAGGATAACTTTGAATCTGGGCATACCCTTCTATATCAGGGCAAGAGAGCACTGGGATACCATTCGAATTTGTTGTTAGAATCTAGTACCAATATTGGGCATATCTGTAAAATAGGTATATGCTAAATATCTAAGTAAAAAGAAGTTATTCTTAGCCCCATGTCAGCACATCCCAAAGAAATTCAAATCTAACACCCATAAAAGCTTTGAAAAGTACAGTAAGTCATCATTGAAATTATCTTGAAGGCTTCTAGAAGGAAATCATGGACCCCATTAAAAATTGCACTCATCTCTCTCAAGTCTCACACTTTCCAAGAGCTTCCTCCAATCTTCCTTTACTTTCAGAACTTCTCAACACTTATACCTGCTTTCATTACCCTTTTCCCTCTCAGGGAATGCAGAGGGCTAGGTTGTTTTAAAATTTTAATTGAGATAAAATTCATATAACATAAAATTAATCTAAAAAGTACAGTTCAATGGCCTTTAGTCTATCCAGGATTGTGCTTTATCTTTATCTGTTTTGTCTAGTTCCACTATATTTTCATCATCCCCCAAATCTGCACTTGCCATCAAGCAGTCATTCCATTTTCTCCTGATCTTATGTTTGCAAACACTTCCTAGGTAGCCCTAAGGTCAACCACAGGTGAAAATCATCAGCATCAGGTATAGCAGTCTTCCTCAGGGCTTCCCCTACTATAGCCCCATTCCTCACCCCTCTGGGCTAAACAGCTAAGTAAAAAATCCTCCCTAGAAATGTCTGGGCAAGTTCTGTTTTTGCCCCAGTTACATGGCAATCCTGTACCTCCCTTTCAGTATTTCTTTCCCATTCCTGCCTGCCCTGCCCACCTACATCACTCTCAACAGGCTCTTGCTCTCAAGCAACTGCTAAACAGGTCCTCTCTAAAAGACCTTTCCCACCTCACCCTGCTTGTCAGCTGACAAGATCTCAAAATCCCTGAAGTATCTGCCCTTTAATTGAGGAAAAGGACTTTCAGACTCAGAGGAACCCTTTCTAATGGCACATGTTAGGCACTAGACAGATGGGGAGAGAAAGGGACGGTTTTGGAAGTGAAGGAGATTTTCTCCTTTCTTCACTGGTGAAAGAGATATATACTGAAAAAATAATATGCAGTTTGAAACTGAGACACAGTGTGGTCCTACACACCAGTTACTTAATTTCTTAAGGCCTGTATTCTCATCTCGAATGTGAAGATGATAACACTGACCTGAGGGTTGTATTTCAATAAGTTATATTATAGAAACTGCAATGTATTTTGCAGTTGAAAATGAATTTATTAAAAAAGATAGCACTGGGCAGGTTGGAAAATCAAAAGTTATATACAGGTAGGAAAAATGACCCAAAAGCACACAGCAGAATTTAGGGAACTGCTGCTACTATCACCAAATACCAAGTGCTGCAACTTGTGCTGGGAGCTAGGTGTCCTATTTGCTCTGTCACCCCAGAAACTAGTGGTTGCATTCACCCCACTGGGGCAAAAAGGAATTATCCACAGTCTCTGCTTCTTGTGGCATTAGCTCCCAATTCAAAGTCTGACACAGATTCACCTGCTTAGTCAAACCTAGGTGCCATGCCCATGATCTGGAAGAGCAAATATTCTCAGCCTGTGGCATGGGAGGCCCTGCTTTCCCCAAAGACTCTTAAGGTACAGGGTTCCCCCATAAGAAGAGAAGGGGTCCAGGTGCTGGGCAGTCAAGAATATGGACAAATGGGGGCCTCCCTGGTGGCCCAGGGGATAAAGTCATAGCGCTATCAAGCTAGCGCCAGCCAATGCGGTGTGAGTTCAATCCCCAGCCAGGGAGCTGACCCACACGGTGCAGTAGACCTCTCCTGTCTCACCCGCTGCTCCCCTCAGCAGTGTACTTCAGTAGATCTGCCTGTTCTGCTCCCCTCTCTGTCGCTGGTGAATCCTCTCACACCTCTGCCCCCCACACCTCTGGCTCATACCCCAGTTCTTGTATACATAAATAAATAAAAATAAATCTTAAAAAAAGAATATGGACAAATGTCCCTTTTCAAATTGGGATGATTAGTGAGACAAACTGTCTGAAAAGCATAGTGTAAACTCAAGCGCCTTGCAGGCATTAGCTACCAGTACTTTGTACTTACTGCTACTTATTTCACTGCATTGTGACACTTGCTCTTCCTTCGGCATCATACACATTTACATGCCACCCACTCCATCTGTGCCCCTAAGACAGCCTACACAGGTTAGCTCAGAAATGTTGAATGAATATAATGTTCTGCTACTTAAAGTGATGAGTGAAGCAGATTGGAATTGATTGGTTGTCTTTCCAACTCTCTTTCCCCACATCCCCCTTTCCATGGGCCTGGATTTCCTCTTAGAGAGTCACGTAATTCATAGGACTATGACTCCATCCCTGCCCCCAGCAATGGAGTTCTTACCCTAAACTAAGTCAATCAAAATATACCATCTCCCTGGCTGTAGTGATTGGTTCCAGGGCAGGCATGTCACCTAAGCTCATCCAGTCTAAGTGAAACTCAGCAATATTGCTAGGACAAAGGCATCCTTTGTTTCTTGCTTAGTATGAATGAGAAAGCATGTGACTTTGGGAGCTCCTGGCAACCCTCTTGGGACTACAAGGGGAATCAGACTTAGAATAAAGTGAACATTGTAGAAGATAGAACCAAGAGACAAAAAGAAACCAGGTGCTTGGTGATCATTTAGCCATAGGATAAAGCTTTTCCTGAATTCAGACTTCTCCTTTGGACTTCTCAAT